>JASEVX010000404.1:0-143258 GCA_031761405.1 Serripes groenlandicus | reverse complement strand
CTGCGCATTGGATTGTCACAGACGTGTGCCTGCTGTGCACTATATACTTAAATATATAGCTGCATTTCCTGCGCATTACAATCTAACTCTCTCTCTCTCTCTCTCTCTCTCTCTCTCTCTCTCTCCTCTCTCTCCTCTGTCTCTCTCTCTCTCTCTCTCTCTGTCTCTCTCTCTCTCTCTCTCTCTCTGTCTCTCTGTCTCTGTCTGTCTGTCTCTCTCTATCTCTCTCTCTCTCTCTCTCTCTCTCTCTCTCTCTCTCTCTCTCCTCTCTCTCTCTCTCTCTTCCTCTCTCTCTCTCTCTCTCTCTCTCTCTCCTCTCTCTCTCATCAAATTAAATGATTAGAAATAAAATAAAATTGAGTCAAAGGATTCAAAATATTGAAAGTTTGGCTTTCATGAAATCTTGATAAAAGAAAACAGAGCAACGCAAGCAGGTGCAATTGTTCATCTATAAAAGGAAATAAATCATTAATATCAATAGCAGAGGTTTTGTTCCTTGCAGCACAACGTTGCCGTACGATGCTGAATTAAGTTATAAGGGGTAATACGCTTTCACTACTGAATTCAAACCACAAATTATGTGCATATATGTTTTTTCAGGCGGATATTTTTACATAAACTGGGTCATTCCGAATATTGTTCACGACCGCCTCGTGGGAAACGCCGTGATGTAACCGAACATTGCTGAGGAGCGGCGTAAAACACCAAACAATCAATCAATTATGCAAACGTGACAATCGTATGTTTTTAATATTCAATAAGAATTGTAAACTATTTTACAGTGCGCACAACTTTTTGATGGTTATACGGTCAAACATCCTGTGATAAGTTTACCAAAAAGTAGTTTAATGTAGCCCTAATACAAAAGTAGGCTTATTTGCTTAGAAACCGACTAGAACTTACACATATCATGTAATTTTTCCAATATATTCTCTTCTATAATACAAATTAGAGTTTCTTTTGAGCGGACATCTGCGAAAACAACCCATAAGGCATTTGCATAAAAATAACACACTACACAATGAATATATTTTTGAATAATATACTAGTTGTCATATAAACACATGAATCTATGAAAGCCTGAAAATCAGAGACACATTTTACACATTACAAGAAATACAATCATGAAAATCATAACACTTGCAAGAAATAACATGGCAGCATGTGATTGTCCATGCTAAAATATAGCATTTGAACATTACACTATATATTTATAATAATCATTATCAAACACATGCATTTAACATAAATTCACAAACATGGTCGCATATGATGAATTCATGACACAAATTGATGATGAAAGCAATTGATACACTACACAATCCAATTTCTGACATACAACTACGTAGCAAACATATGACGGGAAAGTACTACACACTATAATGGTTTTCCACCTCTGTTTATCTTGTTCTATTCATATAGAACAAGACAAATTATTTGATACCGGTCTATTTTATGCGTTAAATTTCAGATATGTCCATCGTGTTAGAAACGAAATAAGTTAAGTCAAATAAGTTAAGTCAAATAAGAAAAAAACCATGAGGATTGAAATGTAATTTTAAAGAAATGGCTTTCAGTAAATAAATTTAATGGCGATTTCCAATAAGTATGCATGTCCTATAGCTGTATTTAAAACAGTAAGAGAATGCACATTACGATACTAAACATAATATATTCTTAAAGGCTATGTAGAAGATAATCTTAAAGGCTATGTATAATGATTGGCTTTTTAAAAATTTCAAATGCTCTATAGATATTAACACTAAGAATTCTAAATAGCTTCGTCTTCTTTTGTTATTATCAGGGTTATACCAATTTCTTAGTTGGCTATACAAGCCAAAGTGAAACTCATCCTTCATAGCATTACAAATACTGCAAATTCTTAAATAAAATGGTATATTATTTGGATTTTCCAACCTACCTGTTTCTTTAATTAATAATCATAATATTGTTTGTGACATTCAAAATGTGTCAATATTTACTACAGCAAGATAAGGTTGAAAGTGAAAACATGAAACATTACTTTAAAAATAGCCCTATTATACTTTATAGTTTATGCATTATTCTTTATCGTCCAGTATATAAATCTTTGAAATAAAGCTGGAAAAAACAAGAAATATGAGACATACGTAAATTGATCTTACAGGCATTAGAAATACAGAACAGTCGCGCATACATTCCCAATTTCGCCAGAAGACTCGCTGAGACGATTCATTTGAGTGAACAAAGCATCGGATTTGAACGTCATATACAGAGTTTAGACCATGAAGTACCTAACTTTACCAGAGCCATTGTGTATACTATTTATCAACACTTATCCTTCTGATCAAAGTTGCAAAACTATTTATTAAACAATTTTCTATGTGAAATTATGATGGTTGCTTATTAGTTTGTACCATTCAATTATTATAATCTCTGAAATTTGCGGGGAGTAGTTCACCGCGTTGCGTGGTAATGTTCTTGAGTGTTTTTGTCAAATCATGCGTGCATCCACCCGTCCTTCCCGCTTTCGTGTCCGTGCCATTTCTGAGCAATGTTAGCTGGGATTCAATTCCCCTTAGTTATGGTCTTCTGATTTGGGTTTTAGGGAGCATCCATTTGTTTCAACGATGTTTCCTCGTATTTGCAATGTTTTCAGCAAGATACTGACAAAACGGCCAAAAGTGATATATTCTCGCAGATGAATACGATTCGTGTGAAATTTAAAGCGCTCCATTTACGGTTTATTCACAACACTATAGATGCACTAGTATTGATAAATGAGCGTTACTCTTAGAAAATCAAGTGTAGCGTATTTATTACATGTGTGCTTTACACATATCTGCTTATGCTTCTATGCTAAAGGATCCAAATAAAAGTGTTCTTTTTTACAGAAGGTTCTTGAAACCTTCTAGCTAGGTATCTGGATCTACAAATGCTTTGTGATAGTTACATAGACTTTGCGACAAGGAATACATATGAGCCGCGTCTGGTGATTTATGGTGTTATTGACGCTCTTAATGGGATCATTAAAAGGTGTATCAAACCAAAAGGATTGAATTACAAGTAAACGAACAGCGGATGCTCTGACGAGATTGTCCAGATGCACAAGCTCTCTTGAATTTTCACTGTATATGCAGATGCAGTTAAGACCGTTATTCGCTAGTTGCGGCTCAGTTTACAGTTGAAAAGAGCCGAATGGCCTTAGTCTATTGGTTGTATTGTTGTAAAAACGTGTTGACTACAAATAAATGAATAGAAAATATTCAATATTTTAATAATAT
Source organism: Serripes groenlandicus (assembly GCA_031761405.1). NCBI lineage: Eukaryota > Metazoa > Mollusca > Bivalvia > Cardiida > Cardiidae > Serripes > Serripes groenlandicus. The sequence continues at coordinate 139,995 of JASEVX010000404.1, read as the reverse complement.
GACACGAACAACTTAATTATATTGAAAAACATTTAATAAGTATCTGCCTTATTTTGATACGCACAATATATTCATCAATTCATAAAACGGCTTCATTATTTTCAAGAAATGGTCGCTGAGCTTGTCAATTTAAATTATTTAGTGATACTATTTCCTATACAATTTGTTCGTATTAGGAACACTGAAGGAGAATATGAACGGCGATCATTTGCATCACGTATGGCGACTACTTTCCTTTCTGTATAACCCCACCCCATCCTCCCGAACCGACGTTTGATCGTATTTCATAGATATTCACTTGATTATTTGTGAGTGTTATCAAAAGCACTCCATAGTAACATCATACAAAGAAAATAGCTCAAAAGCAGTTCAAATGTCTCGTATTAGCATACGCAGCTTTCACCAACAAGATCCGTTCCAGGTAATTGTTCGAGTCAAACGATATTGCGAATTTTCACTTGTCCGAGGTATCGCGTTCCCACTAAACAAGGCTTTGACAAAAATCTAGGATAATGATACCCGTTGCACTAATTCAGCAGGATAAGGTTAATTCAACTTTAATATCTATATTTCAGAGGATATATTACAGAATAAAGGGAAAATAATACTGCTGCATATTCGTACAAATCACCATGTATGCCTGTGGCATACGGAAATTTTCAAGTGGTTACGGTAAGCTTTGAACCTCACAGATATTGGTGTCAATATTTGTTCATTATTGTATACTTTTATATTTTTCCATCTATTTTCCATGTGAAAAAAGGATGCAATATCATTTGATATTGCACGCAATATGTGATATTGCACTCCGATCTTTTTCGCGTGCTACTAAGGACGGAACTATGTCCATACAGTAACATTACAGAGCGCTCCCATCCAACCTTTGATGAGTTTATATTAACCAGCTTACAATGTTTGGTACATCGTTTGTAGATGACACGCTGTGTAAATTTTGTAAATACATACGTAGTTTATGACGTAATAATGTGATGTGTACAGTAGAGGTGTCCTACCCTATCAATGACATCGTAACATTTTGCAATACGCTATAGGTCTAGTTGATTTTGATAGTCGTTGACGATCTATATATTATAAGTTTATCTGAATTACACATGATAAACAATATCAACGGGGTTTAATAACTGCTAGGTTGAATATGCAAATGATTGTTTTAAAGGTAGGTCTTCTGATTATTTTTGTCATTCTCCGATGTAAAGTTTAACGACGCAAAATAGAAGATGAGAGTTCGCTTTATTGAACATACTGTATCGTCAAAAGGGGCATTTAGTTCGTTATAAAGCACAGAAATATCCAAGCGTAATTACCAGAAAAAGATAATACACGAGTTATTAATGAAATCTAATGTAAGAAAAAGTGTTGCACATCATTTTGACAACGATTCAATTTCGAGTCGAAACCAAATTGGGAATAAAAAAAATGGCGGCGCGTTAATTCATATTTTCAACGACCATAGCAAATGTTGGAAAGGACAATAATTGCTCGATTCGGCGTAAATATTAATTCATCAAGACAATTTAAAGTAATTGTTAATTATCTAAATGCTCGAAAACAACAAATTTTAAATAGCCAATGCCAAATTATACAATGAAAAGGTTATAACATCTGTATTGGAAACTATTGTGTTGGGATTCATTCCTTCGGCAGAGTTCTGCCCGATTTCAGCTGAAGGAACTAGTCCAACAAAATAGTTTGCCCATACAGATGCAATAACTTATATTATGGTATCATGTATTCAGGATAAAGTGTTTCATCAGTAAAAATGGCTGGCCTTTTAAACAGGGGTGACATTAGAATACACAAACACTTTATTTTTACTTGCATTTATGGCAAAAATGAATAAATAAACCTTGCAAAAGGTATCAAGTAAATTGTCTCCAAAAATTACATACCTTTACTAAACTAAACTTTCTCATTTCTTTGCGAATGTCTAGTTTTAACTGCTCTTAGAAGTTTAACGGTCTAAGGGAATTGAGAATGCGATGGCCAAACCTGACTGTTTTAAATGTACTTCTCACCATACGTGTTTCGCTTCCAATCGAGCAACTGTTCTGTCGTTTGTGGAGTAGCTCCGTTTTGCTGAAACAAATTCGTATTACTGTTAATCCCTTTTCTGTGCAGTGCAGGACGGAATTGCCTCTCAACAATGCCAAATACTGACCACTATTCGCTGTCCGATTCGAAGAAAAATTACCCGATCACACCGTCGTTACGTGGGATCTCCAGCTACAATCCCAAATACTCGACAAGTATGCTTATTTGCTGGAGAATTCTAATAGAAATGGGATTCATCTGAAGAACATATCTTTTCAACTGCAACATTATGGTCCAATTAGCAAACTCTAATATGCTGTTGATGTCTGTTTCTTTCAAATGCAGTATAACAGACAATGAATATGAAAACAATTCTAAATCGTATCGTAATAGACTAGAGGAATTTGTAATGTCTCAAAGAACTTTCCTCCGTGATTTTCTCGGTGTTTCTTCGATCACCTGTTAGACTTCGGCTTGATCTTTGTCTTCCATTGTTGTTGTGCCGGCGTCCTCATCTGACCTAGTCTGTTGAAATCTCTTTAAAAGGCGGTGTACTTGAAGTTTAGTAAGTTAATCATCTTCTGGATACCTGCGCTGCATTGTACGTATTTATAACAGTTTAAAGGAGAATGACTCTCGAAATAAAGCTGGACTTCTGCTTCGACATCGTCATATTGAATAAACGACATGACTGAAATGACGTCACACCGTCATCTTTACGTCCACGTTTTCAACGTTTTCCCGCACCTCTGGATTCATTGAAATTTATCAATCTTATAAAGCATACATGTTAGCATTTCCCAATGTTATAAGGAATCATAGAAGTATCACATTTTATGGATCACCCTGTACTACTTATTCAAATATTTATAACAATTCTAATTTTCATTTCTGACAGGGACTGTTTCAATAAATAGAGAATACAAGCCTTCAGAGAAAATACTGATAAACTACAGCTTCATGCGAACGCGCTTGAACACGCCATCAGTGTGTGGCCATCTTATAATTAGGGGAGTTATGGACATGGACGATGGGCATTGTATCCTTGATGGTGGAACAGACATCGATAAAAGAGATCGCTTTCTCCAAAAACTACTGAAAAAAAATATCTCTGACGAAATTTACGATCACTTCAAAATAACGTTGAAAGCCTGTCAACATACGGATATTGTTAACGCTTTGGAAAACACGTTGAACATATCGACAGGTAAAAGTTATGCATGATTTCCATATAGTATATCAGCAGCTCTCCAAGAAAACCAAACTTAGGGTAATTTCGTTCAGTATAGATGTAGGTCAACCTGAGCATCCCATCAAATTGATTTGAATTTCCTCTGTTCGCAGCAAGTCACAAAAGCTTGCAAGATGCATTTGTAAGTGGCAAGCCTTTACATCAAAATTGTTTTGATGAAAAAGCATATCCTTGTCTACACTGGTCACACATTTTCCCCCAACCACGATCCATTGACTATTCGTATATGTATTTCGACTGTTAGTGTGTGGGAGCTTCTTTTCTTATGATTGCCCAGGCCTGTCTTGAATTTCCACATATACAATTTCATACATATAATAAGCCTGTGAATGGGAAAGGGTACACGTTACATTTTAGAACAGTGTAATGTCAGATCAACATGTATATCTTCTCCATCATGTCAGAATGTATAATGTATAATTGACAAAAGCGTTATATAAAACCATGTGTATGTACTAGGTGAACAGTATAAACCCCGATCGGAATGTGTTGATGCACTTGTTGAGACTAACTTGTACCTTTTCGAATAGAGATGCTCATAAATACGATACGCGCGGTTCCTTCTATGACTTTTGCTATTTAATATTTACAATCATTACATTGGTAAAATATGTAAACACAAATCAATTAAGACCTTTTTTAAATAAGTAAGCATGAGTTTCTAAACATGGAAAAATGTCAAATATCTGTTTATATCTAACAGAAACAATATAACATGTAAAGTGTGTCGACTCCTTTATATACTTCTTGTCGCGCACTTGATAACTGCTCAGAGTGGGCAAATTTGGATCCCTTTGATTAACGTAATAACCAATAAGTCATATACGGTCGAAATAACTTTTGTAAACAAGTATCAATTTGAACTCTTTAGCACGGACATGTATTATCCCACACTCGTTATTATTTCCATGCCAGTTGGTTTGTCTGGAGTTCATAATGTTTGTCACTGGTTAATTACATAGGGATTAGTGTAGGAGCGATATTAGTTTCACATACCTATGCTGTTAAACCATTCAAATGCTGATTTTTCTAAAACGGATGAGTTCATAGCCCATTTTAGGAATATCAAGACATAAATGTTGAGTTGAGCATCCAACAGTATAGAGTCTGTCCAGACGCCGCGAATGCTATGAATTTCACAAATCAGTTTCAGCGAAGGTTTAAAACGACATAAAAGTTTTGGTGACAATAAAACTAAAGATAATGATGGAGTAGTTAATTCCCGTAATGAAAGTGTTAACATCCCGTTAGATGATAGATCGACTTGCAGTTTGGTAGATTTTGTTGCTTTATTTCAGACAAATATAACAATACTGCGGCGATATCAGCTTTAAACTACTTGCTGATTGCCCCACAGAACGATATCTTGGAAGGTATAGATATACATTGCCTAGCCATAGGATGTTTAGAGAATTTCGTGATCACACTTGATGAGTACATCGATGTATACAACCAACACGTGTGTAATCGTACGAAAGCTGGTGAAATGTTGATTCGGACCATTCTAAAAATGCCAAGGTTGATTCGAACGATAAGCGGGTTTATGAAAGCTATGCAAGCTATGAAAGCGTTTCCTCTGTTGAAAGATAAAGAATCCCTATTAAAATTTCGGAAAAGTCGCAATCCAGGTAAATACACCAGTGTATTTATCAGCAATGAGTTTTTCCGATGACTATAAATTTAAAAAAAAGGTTAATATATTAAGAAGTGTGAGTTTTGGATTACACATGAATATTTGTAATATTTTGAAATATGTAGCCGGGCATTTATTTAGCGTGCATTCTGATCAGATAAACGATATAAATATATATTGTTTTAGGTATTGATATATTTCCAAAAGGCTTCTCAATAACTCAATGGACTCTGCGTAATGTATCGACCCAGATCAGCTAAGCAGTCCGCACAGGCTAATCCGGGCTGAAACATTCCGTCTCTTGGGGATAGAGGTATATAGTAATGATTCTTGAAACAGAAAATCCACAGGAGGCGAACAGTGTCTGTCTGGGTTAGCCTGCGTGGCATGCTTAGGCTGATCCGGGTCGATGCTTTACGCAAAGTCCACAATGTTCGTTTCCTCATTGGACGGCTCATATCTTAGTGTATACTCTTTCATTGTTCATACATTCGGCAAGTCAAGAGGCTTCTATAGAAAGTGCAACAAAACATCAAAGTATAAAGTGTGTATTTATGTTTGATCTCCCATCTCTATTTCAGTAAAGGTGAACTTAATTCGTGGGAAATACCCATCTTTGCCATCAGGTAAAATATTTTAAACCGGCGATCATAATGCCTTCATTAAAAAAACAAAAGGCGAATTGTTTTAACATGTATACAATCAAGTCGTGGAATCACTATTTCTTGCTTCAAAAGCCCTGTCTTCGATGAAATAAACAAATTTTCACTAATATGTTAACAAATATTTTGCCGTTTTATGTAAGTTACCCATATTGATAACACATTTTGCATTTTCAATAAAGGAAACAAGTATAGTGTATTATAAAGTAGTTGTTGGTCATTTTGGAAATTTAAAATAGAGTTATAACATAATTTCGATGATTAAAATTTAATAAAGAAACATTTTGATATCGAACAGGAACACACGAATCTCGATGCCAAATGAGTATCACAATGAACAAAGAAGACACACGGAAGATAACAAATGCGATACAAAACAGACATCCAGAGTTGGTGTACCTATTTACAAAGGTGTTCCACGCATTAGCAGTTGAAGCCAATACCGGGTCCGATAAGATTGACTTCAAAACTAACACTGCAGATTTGTACCATATTATGATGTCGTTCATCCGTGAAGGGAACGAGCCACTCTGCCAATTTGTAGGAGATATTCTTTTTAACTGCGGTGTTACTCAGACTGAAGATAATTTCTTCGATATCAGTATCGAATGTATCCCAAGTATGTTATAGTATCTCACTTCGTTTGAACACTCAATTAGCTGTATGTTTATTCACAAGGGTTGCCATAATGAGTTTCTTCTTTGGATATAAACATCAGCGTTAGTAGTCATATACCTTCAGCAACTGGTAAGCAATTATTGCGCTTAGAAACAAGATGTTGCATCTTCATTTACTACATGTACAGTATTATCTGCTTGCAAAAAAAACTATATAAACTACAAACGACAAAACCAGTCATTGAAATGGTCATAGTTTTCAGAAATTTAATTCCGTCACAGGTTGTTATAATATGAATACAATTTCTTCCTCGATACTGTACTTCTATTCATGTATGTTCAAAACATCTTAATGCGTATTACTAGTATATGAAACCGATTTATTAAAAGAAAAACATATATTGTAGTATAAATCTAAGGATTAATATGTATTTCTATTAGTAGTAATTGGATCAAACAACGTGGATATTATCTTACACCCCGATCCAGCAGAAGTAATTGCTCGACGAGGCAAGATGTTGATCGATGTCCTTTATCTTGAAGACTTTGTTGTCATTGAAAAACTCGGTGCATTCTTAGAAAACACCGATGATTTGATAGACATTATACTGGAATTGGAAAAATGCGATATCTTTCTGGAACACATCAAAGCAACTGAAAACGTAAAAGATAGCAACAGAATTGTTTGGTCGGGTAATTAAATCATCTTATTGTCATTTTCTTGACCATGCTTCTGGAATCAACAGATAACACAATTCATACACGGCAAAATAATCAGATCATACTCGTTTAGTCTTTCAATCAATTTTAGTATCACAATGTATTGATATAATGAATTATAGATAAAAAAGTAAATGACCGGCGCACTGCGTAACCAACCGTTAGGCATTTGCGACCATTGTAGCTTTAGGTCAGCCATGGTATCCGAGTGCGCTAATCAGTCCCTGGATTAATTGGAATGATGCACAGGCATGTATTTTACTACACGTGCAATATCTACGATTAAGGTTTGTTTTCCTTGAGCACCACACACATACACTTGCCACTATTAGTGAGGAGCATACGGTCGATATCGTGTCTCGAGTCTTTTTGGAAATCTGTGATCGCACGATCATTAAACACTAACTCATAAGTACTGCAAACACATACCTAATGATGAGCTACATGTTAACATTTCAAGACGTATTTGGATCAAAATATTTTTGTTTTGTTTGTTATGTATTTAGGATTTCATATTTTCAATTATATCACAGCGACAGTACACGTATCCATTGTTCATGGGTGACGCAGCTTTCCTAGCTGTACTAGCCTTAGATGTGTGTCTTGTCAAAACAGCTATAGAAATATTTCAGATAAACACAACATTTGATTTTTGTTGTGTGTTTCCCATCCTATTCTAGCTTAATGAAAGTGCACGATCGCATGCATGGTATACAATAATGTATAATCCAAATTTCAACTTGATCGTGTGGCATGGAAGTATGAGGTTCAAACGTGAAACATCTAACGTTGTGTAATATATATATGCTTTGGAACATTTACATTCCAGGTTCCTTTGAGGGACTTATCAGAGGATTTCGTGTTAACCAAGAAAAGATCTTAAGTATTCCAAAAGTCAAGACACTACTAACATCTCTTGACCCAAGTATCTTCGACCTACAAATCGACGACGATATGGACAACGATGCACTGCGACAAGTACTATTAAACACATTTTGTGATGATGATAGAACAGACTACAAACATCTCTGTAACCTATATAATGAGCTATGCAACCTTGGAGAGTATAGAGTTGTTGATGCCATTCGAAATACGGGGAAGTCAGGTAAGTAAGATAAAATTATGTGTCAAAAAAAAAAAAAAAAAAAGGGCAATATACGTTACCCTGTACCAAAGTATATGACATTTTTGCTCCTACTCAAGATCAATGGTTAACGTAGATTGTTCAGTATCAAATGTATAGTTTCCTCTACCCATGCAACATTTAGTTTTAATGTATGTGCATCACGATTACATAACTAACGAATTGTACAGTATTTAGTTTCGAAATATCCACAATTAAAAATCATTTATTGTTAAAGAAAATATACCCTTAACTTAACAGAAAGTAAGATACACTCATTGATCAAAATCGGGTTCTCCATATATCTTCCGGCATATTCAAATGGAACTTAAACCTGTTGTTTGCTATGATCTAAATATATTTGGAAGATATGTTTGTAAGGCCTGATCGCTTTAAAGAAAGATTAATGATCTTTCATTGCTACTATAGATAAGCAGCGTATTTGCGCAACAGCTCAATAAATATTGTCAAATCTTAATTGATTTCAAATCAATGGGTAACAAAACTCAATAAAATTTACGTATACTCCATGATTTTGTGAGACCTGCGTATCAAATATTTCAGTCCTGACCAACTATGACTGCATAAAAGGAAGTGTTATGAAAAGTTTTCCAATTACAAGGGGGAAACTATATTTTAAAAACCCTGTCTTTAAATTCAAAATTCTTATCCTAAAGACAGACAAAAGAGTCATAAATAAAAGTCTATAATTGACCTACTTATAGGTCGGTAAGTTACCTTCAACTGGTAAGAGTTCTTACAAAATAACAGTCATGACATGGCACCTGTGCTAATATAATCATTATTCGTTGACAACTAAGTAAATCGGACTTCCTAAAACTCAGTTTTGTATCAATCAAAATAACCTGGCAAGTTGAACTTAAATAAATAACAATTTATAACAAAATGGGTTTCACTTTGTTTCGTGAGCATATAATACGTGTGGCTTTTTGGATCACCTGAGCCGAAAGTGATCTATTTTGATCGCTCTCTGTCCGTCCGTCCGTCGTATCTGTTAGCTTTAAAAATCATCTCCTCCTTAACCACAGGACCAATTTCAACCAAACTTCACAGGAATGTTCCTCTGTTGGTTCTCTTTCAAAATTGTTCAAAGACTTACATTCGGTTAGAACTTTGGTTGCTGCGGCATCAGAAAATTGGAAAAATACCCAAACTTAAAAATCCTTTTCCTCCATAATCCGATTCCAAGATAATTTGTAAGAAATGTTCATTGAGTGACCTAAGAAAACTGTTCAAACCATATTGATTTCGTTGAAAAACAAGGCAGCAAGGCGGCATCAGGAAAGGCGCAAAATTACAAAACTTTATAATTCCATTCTTATTAAAGTTCTTGTTAGATTTCAAGATACAAATGGCCTTTACTTTAACAGTGTCCACTCTTTTCAGTTTTATTTGCACTCCTGTTCAAATTTTCCCAGATATTTGCTACTAATTTACTATCACTCAGGTGATTGATTTAGGGCCATCTTGGCCCTCTTGTATCTGTTACTAATGGGTTTAATACTTTCACAATTCCAATTATGAACATTATCATAAGTGTTAGGGGACATCTCTTAAAATTGACTATTCCTGTTTAGAATTAATTCATGTTTGGTAGTGGTAAGGAAATGTGCAGGATTTTAAGACTAGGGTCGGACAAGGTAAGACACTTAAGGTAGTAGGAGCCTAATGGGCATAATTTCAAACTATGATCAGCTTAATAATTTCTTAATGTGTATCATTTCCTGGATTCAAAAACAAAATTTAAAAGAAATTTACTCACAAATAACAATTTTATTTTAATTTTAATTACCCTACCCCCCTTTCAGAATTTTCGATAAAAACGACATAGTAAGAAATATATTTGCTTTCAGAAATAATACATTATTGATCACATCACCAACAAATATAATCAAACTGTACTGAAATAGCCATATGGTATTACAATTTTAACATACTGACCGCGTAAAAATGGAACATCAACGTTTAAAAGCAAAATCAACAAGTTCTAGAAATACTCATGACCTGTTCTTTATTAATAGTTAACTTTAACCTTTTGGGAACATTTTACCAAAAAATCAAAATGTTTTACCATCTCATTTAAAAGAAATATAGAGTTTGAAATTCCCAACCACCTATTTCAGCCGTGACTGCAACTAATACAATCTTCAAAGAAGCTAATATTTAAGTATAGAAATGTATTTAATTACTTTTTAATGAAAGTACAATATAAACTTCTGTAAAAAGTGTTAGCTAATGAAAACAAAGAAGAAAAAAAAGAAGAAAAATAGTTGTACATCTGGAGGGATTCGAACTACTACCTTGAAACTCTCAAAAGAGTTGAAGTCCTGTGCTTAACAACATAGGCTAAAGCATTAAAATTGAAGAGTTTCAAGTGGAGGTTTTCATTAGGCTTCTACTACCGTAATTTCAGTTTTAGTAAGAAGTAAATGATTGTAAATGCATATCATAAAGGATTTGTTTTCTGATTCGATTCTAAAGGTGGACTGTTCCAATCTATTGCACATCATTATATTATCCATATGTACTTGATTATGATTAAAGAAGAAAGAAGATGTAGAAACTGACTTTAACAGTTTCCTTGCTAACCATAACATTTTAGATCAAAGAAAAATGTATGTTGTTGGTATTTATTATAAATCGAATTATCATCTTCCTAAGAGAGTGCAGGTGACAGCTGTATGTTAGAGGATCAGGGCTAGCCTAGAAAAGAAGCATTAGGTCTAAGGATAATAATAATTTATGAAAACATAAATGATAACGTTACAAGTGTCATAATACTCAAATGAAATTATATAACTCAATTACATGAAAAGCTTATCTGTTTTACTGTGTCTATTTCCAACGCCATCATTAATTGATGATTTTGTTTTTAAAACGTACACTATTTCAAGTTTATAAAGAAACATTCTTTCGATCACAAAACAGACATTTATGTAAATGGTCAGTCAGTGTCACTTCCAGAGTCATAGAAACGTAGCCCGTTCAATAGCTTACATCAACTTAACAAGTATCAAATTCATACAGGTTATTTTCTTTCAAGAATACTATTTTTTACAACTTTCCATTCCATGTATATGTTAAACCCTTTCAAATTAAAAAAAAAGCAATGAATCAGCAAAAAGAGAAATTGAAATTTTTAGCCTTTTTTGTATTTTGATACCATTTTTAAATGTACCTGGTGAAGATGGTTCTGCAGATCGTAAATGGTGGTTAAAACTGGTCGCAAATCACACGTGAAACCAAACCGATGTACAGGATATGCATGCGTTTGTCTACATTTGGTCATATGACTTAAAGCAATTCATAACACATTTATAGATAATTACTTGAATTATGAAAACATTAAGGCCAATGTATCATGAGGCAGATTTGTCAACAACATTAGTCCGTCCGTTGTAAAAGGTCGACATTCCTGAACAGTGTAGGTTCCGATCAACCTGAATATATGCCCAGTCTTATCAGAATATACAGAAACTTATAACAAGCCATTGTAATTGATAAGTGCACTGCGACGATCTTGCTCACTGTGCGTATCCACTATCTGATCTGAATTCGCACGTTTGATTAAAGTAAATTGTTACATTTACCCCCAGGTGGGCTCATTTCTGTTAATATATTAACAATACATATGTACTTTGCTTCTTGGTCCTCGACACAGAAGGTCGACTTTCATATAAACTTTGACGATGCTATGATATATACGGCTCTTAAAATATAAGCAGGCTTATTAGGTAAAATGCAAACATTTCTAATTCGTTGTTAAATGGAATTTTAACAATCTGTTCTGATAACTATCTTTTAATTTTTCAAACCATGTCTAGCAGGATCTTCAGCTATGATGAACCTACAATGCTTTTACACAGGATTGTTTGGCATGTCTTTCAGTCTTTACGCATAAAGTCTTTACACTGTTGTCAGCAGGTGATGCGGGTCTATCTAGACGTGTAATTGTTGACACATGGCAGTTAAAACAGTGGATGGTGTGGGTCTATCTAGACGTGTAATTTTCGACTCATGGCAGTTTAAAAGAAAACCAACTTCCGATTCACCATGCCCTCCACAAGCATGTCGACAATCTGATTTTTGGTCATGTTCTGACATGTTTTTAAAACAAGTACAATAGCGATGTCGAAAATAGTAATCATTTTTTCTTTATTTTTCTGTCGTCTGTCACATCAAAAGAGGTCAATAAATAAGTCCAAATTAAGGTTACTAAATGAACTGAGTATATATCAAAGGCATATAGGAAACATATTTTGAAGGGAAAATAGATTCATAGTATGTTTATTTATGTACTGTACTGGGTCGGAGGCCTTTCGTTACACATATTTATTTGAACTTTGAACTTTGTTTAAGTGACCTGCTCAAATAATTTCTATTCTAGAGTAATAACAATAATAATCTACACTTCTCATTACTTTTTTACGTTTTCGAAATGACATAATTACTATTAACCCGAAACAGCATTGCTATTACACTCCATTATACATTTCCCAAAATGAATTATATGTTTTTCAGTGGCAAATGGGACACGAACGGACGTCAATGCTAAATTGGTGTTGAAAAGTCGAAGACAGATGGTAGAAGTACTGATTGACCATACAAATTACCTCGGTCATGGAGAGAATTATTTTGATACGTTAGAAAATCTTATACAATTCGTAGAAAAGAAACAGAAGTTTCCTGTTTTCTTTGCTCATATACGAGAAACAGTGAGTGAGTCAATGTATGAAAGAATCACGTGGTTTGGTAAGTAAATAAACCATGTAAGTCATGCATTATATATTAATAACCAGTGAGATTCTAGTTACGTTTGTTTGTTTGCTTAGCCATTAATTACTTCATAAAATTGGATTAAACATAATTGCAACAACATAGCCTTGTACAGTTCATTCTTAACATCATAGGCCAATAAGGATTTTTGGTAGAATTGCGATAGCAAGGCTACCATAGTTTTAGGTAAAGTTTTGAAGTCACGTGATGTAATTGACTGAAAATACCATTTTTATCAAATGTAGTACGCCAAATAAATAGTGCAACAAATTATTGACTCAATTACGAATGCAAACATAAGCAAAAGATAAATAAGTAAAAATCATCCACTTATTCTAGGTAACCAAATAAATTACACGTCTCTGAATGTGTAAATATTATATTTAAGTGAGTAAACTATAAGGAATGGGCAAAATGACAATATTTAAAACTCCATTCTTATGAAAGTGTTTGTCTGATTAGTTCCTACAGTGAACCTCTTCATATTTCTTTAAGCCATATTGATTGGTTGATATAGTTACCAGGTGGCATCAGAAAAGGGGTAAATTGAACTTTTAGCTTCAAATAACATCTCATCTTAATCCTCTGGGCAAATCTCTACAAAACTTTACAGGAATGATCCATTGTTGGTCCTCTTTCAGGTGTGTTCAAAGATATAAATTCTGAACAAAACTCTTGTTGCTGCGGCTGTAGGAAAGGTGTAAAATGCACAAACTTCAAAATTCTTTTCTGAATCTGCTTGTCAGATTCCAAGATAATTTAGTACAAATGTTCCTTAAGTGACCTTCTACAAGATTTGCTTAAGCCGTATTGATTGTTTGAAAAATATGGCAGCCAGATGGCATCAGAAAATGGGCGAAATGCCAAAACTTAATAGTTCCATTTCTATTAACTTTTTTGTCTGATTTCAGGATAATTTGTAATTTAGCGGAAATTTAGCTTAAACGACCCTCTACTTAATTTGTTTAAACCATATTGGTTTGAAAAGATAGCTGCAGTGCTGCATCAGAAAACGGGTAAAATGAACTTTTAGCTTTAAACAAAATCTCCTCCTAAACCATTGGACTGATATCAACCAAACTTCACAAACTATTCAAATGTGTAATATCATAACACATGTCCTTTATTGATAAGTTTCATTCACAGTGTCCACACCTAGCAGTTTTATTCACGCTATTGATTACATTTTCTCCGATATTAGCAGTTACACATATGCTACTTAGCTATCAATCAGGTGATCGATTCAGGGCCACGCTTGCCATCTGTTTTCGAGATGCAAAACTCTTTTGTACATTATTAGGCCTTTTTATATTAATCTGTTCATGTTTATACAAATTCTCTGTCAAAATAGAAGCTTGCAATCAATTTTGTTTAACAGAGACTAAAAGTAAAGTATAATACTTGAGATGATCAAGCAGGAAATCATTCAAAACACAACTGTTTTGGTAGATTACACTTCTAATTTTACTGTTATCATTGTAAACATTAATATATTGCATACTCTGAATACAATACTTTGTTCAGTACAGTCAATAAATAGGAAGACACTGTACTGTCATGAATGTTCATGGTTAGATTTCCATAGAGTTATGGGGTAATACGATAATTAAGAAAGTAACGTGTGCACCGAATGTCATATTCGCAGTTTGGGTCAATTAATTTTCACAATGCCAACAAGAATTTATTATCTTGGAAATATTTCATTCTGGCCTGATGCTTCATTACTTGTCTGTCATGGTGGGGATTTTTTTAGATAAATATTTATATATGCACTTCTGCATCTCCTCTTTGCCGATCGCAGTTCTACCTTTAGTACTTTCAGTACTTTGATCTACTTAACATGTTTATTATAACGCGACGGAATATTATGCTTTCTTTACATGTTTAAGGCACACACAAACAGTTAATGAAAGGCTTCATTGCGAACTATGATTTGTTGATAGACTATGATAGAACGGTGAGTCTTCTGAGACAGTTTGACCACGGAATTGTCCAAGAGGAGGAATGGCTAGACATGGCTGCTGTGGACAAGAGATACACCATGATAACATTTCTACAGCACATTTTTGAATCTGGTTTTGAATGTATTGCTCACTTGTATGACACGCTATGTAATATCCAGGCTAATGATATAGTTGACCAGATACGAAACAAAGGCACAACTGGACGAAGTTACGACGGTAAGTTTAAGTCTTATTTAATAAAGAAAAATAAGATGAGTTTTAACAAACGGTGATGAATATATTTGTTATTGACAAGCCTGTCTATTGGCACTGTGTTTTACAAACCTATTTCTATTCTAAGTAATGACAATATCGGCAAGAACCCTCTTACAGCAGTACTTGTAATTTACTATTCATGAACAGATATTATAACCATATCAAAATAGTTTTATTATTAATTAATAATGAAACGCCTGTAGAAATTTTACGAAAACATAAACAGTGCAAATATTTCATCAGGTCTGATTAGTTTTAACCGTAAACTGCGGGCTTATAATCTCGAAAACTTGGTAGCCTATGTCCTACCCTCTGTTCGCTTTATTCTTTCAGCGCCCGCAGAGCCCAAGACATCGGCAGTGAAACAAACGGTTTTCACTGGAAGGTTCAAAGTGTATACAATTTAAAGTGTAACAAAAGAAAACTTGTCGTGAGAGATATTGATATTTCATTTCATAGTGTGTTATAAAGAACAAGAGATGAAAACTATGAACAAGTGTGAATTATAAGTGTCGTCTATAATTTAAGAAGTGTACCTCTCTTTGTTTGTCTTTTATTAATAGCGTAAATTTCTGTGCGTCTTTTTCAATTCACTGAGAGAAGTATGTAATTTCTTCTGACCTTTGCAACTCATGCAGGAACGAATGCCAAATAAGAGTTATCGTTTCTGATATATCTATCACAAGCATATTTTAGGGGTTAAACAACTTGTACCTTTAAGTCCTCCGACGTAAATAGGCCTAGTTGTAAAACACATGTATAAATAATGTATCACATTTTTCAGAGATGTTTAACATGTATCATACATGGTTCACATTTCCCAGGAAGTATGTATTAAAAATACTGCAAAGATTTATAGGGATATCTGGGTATAAAACATTATTATTTCTTAGCGCCATCAGTCGCCCGGATGATATGACATGACGTCACATAATATACTGTGTCACCACATACGTCACTAAGCATACTTGCACCTTGAAAGATGCAAGTATACACAGTTATTTACCAAAATATATCGTAAATCTCGATATATGACATGAATTTTTGATCGGTCGAATATGCAATGAATAATTTATCACTGAATAATTAATACGAGCATTCTTGTCTCTTGTGGTTTACCCACCAATAACAAAAACATGCATATCCACTCGTTTGCTCCACGCAAGTTGCAAGTCAATATATAGCACTCATTAAGGATATTAAGGATATATTATCTCATTTCAAAGCTCATTGGTAAATAAACTCTATTTATATTTGTGTCGTTTGAATTTTCATATTTCTAAAATCATTAATAAATTTATAGGTGTAGCACAGTGAAACACCATTGAAGCAGAGTAAACAAATATTCGCCATGATATAATTAAGATACTATTGAGAGCAGAATAAAACACCATTCGCTGTGAGATAACTTGGAAAAAATGAAAGTAGAGTAAAACACTTTTCGCCTCGAAAATATAGGTTATGCATCTGACTGGAAAGCTCGGGCGGAACTTCACCAAAGAATCGAGTCCCAACACAATAGTTTCCATATTCATGTATATTTTGAGATTGTCTTTTCAAAATTTGCCCTTTTCTAAGTGTTTTAACACTTCGAGCACTTAGTTGTTTTGTTAATTTCACATTTCCGATTCAACGAGCGAGGATTGCTCATTCCGATGGTTGCTAGGGTGGTGAAAAATATGTATACGGCGACGCAACTTTATTTCTCCAATTTGTTTCAACTCGAAAATAAATTGTCGACAAAATGATTTTATAAGATCTGTAACCATTTTTTTCTAAATATGGATTATATACAGAAAATTGTGTTTTCTTCTTATTCTGGTATTTACGCGTGGATATTTGTGTTCTTTATAACTATTTATTCGCCCATTTAAAACTAATGCCTCACAGTATAGTCAGTAAAGCGAAAATACATCTTCTATTTTGCGTTGAAAAACTTCACATCTGAGAATGACAAAAATAATCTGCCTAGCAGTTATTAAATCCTTCTTGGGTCATTGGAAGCCGCCAATAGGCGGCTTCCTGTAGGAATGCTTTGAAACTTAGCACATGGAGATTTTTAGACGTGCCAGGGTGACCACATGTCACGATTTCTCTTTGTCCTTACTAAGTATATTTATTTAAAGTAAATGACTTTTAAAACATCCCTTTTACACTCTCTGTACATGTGCGAGTTTTACAAATTAAAAAAAAGAGAAAGGCCTATATATTAATGCAATGTATGTACATATTTAGTTTAGCGAAATGAATACTGTATCTAATCTAAGGCGTGTATTTAATACAAATAGTTGATTGTTTTCGGTACAAATTGAAATTGATCATAACCTCTTGTCCATTTATTTTAAGTATAAATCTTAAATGTCAATTTTCATGATCAGTTTAACTCTAAATCATCTCATTCACTTAAAGCACAGACAGGTTAAATATCCTACAATAATACTTAAATCCTCAAATACCGATATCTGCATTACTGACTACAGATTAATTTTTTCGATTTTTTTGTGGATTTAAATGTTATTTTTTCTTATTTCATCATGGGCAACGGAATATTGCGGCTTCTCGTTGATGCTTTGCGTCAAACATTTGTCTTGTATATAATTGAGATGAATTTATATAGATCGTCAATGATAATACAAATAACAGCTTTAGCGTATGGCTATATGTGTAGCGAGTCTACAAATACCGATGTCCTTGAATTACACGTCGCAAAATTACGTTTGTATATCGATTTTTCACTGACCGTCATTTACAAATGATGTAAACATTGTAAGATGGTCTTAAAACTCCCTAACGGTTGAGTGGGAGAGCTTTGTTGGAAGCCGCCAGGAGGCGGCTTTCTGTAGGGATGGTTAGAAATTTCGGACAAGGAGAATATTTAGACCTGCCAGCGTGACCACATATCTTGATTTCTCTTTTTCCTTACTAAGTACATTGATTTAATGTAATGACTTTTAAAACATCCCTTTTACACTCTATATACATGTGTGAGGTTTACAAATTAAAAACAAAAGACAAAGGCCTGTATATTAATTGAATGTATGTACATTTTTATTTAAGCGAAATTCATACTGTATCTAGTCTAAACAGTAAAAGTAAAATAGAGAACCCTTCTATTGAATTGGTAAATGTAGTCTGGTTCCTTACATCCTATGATATATTACGCAGTAATTAGACGAAGAAGCCACGTCCCGTATTCACTAAACTTTTCAATTTAGGTTTTTGACTAAATCTAAATCTTAATATTTAGTCCACGTTTTAGATTTAATCCGTATTCACCAACGCGTTTTTAACCAATCTCGATTTAGTCTTGTTTGTAAATGTCGTAAGCGGCCGCGTAGCGACTCTGGTTCCCGAATCAAATTAGGAGCTAAAATAAAAGACAGTACCATTCATCTATAGCCTTTTTATGGATTTTCATTTTTATCGTAATTTTACATACATTTTTCATTTGCTTTGCTTTTAATAATCTGACTTTCATGTTCAGTACATACTTGATTCAAAGTTAATTTTGAGTACAATTGTCATCGCAAAATGCAGACATGAAAATATTTAAACCACAGAAATATCTGTTTCAAGATCGATTTCGTTCTTTTTCGCTGTTGCAGTTTCACATTCATGAATATTACGATAAACACGATATGAGTGTATTTTGCCTAGCCGACAACATGTTTTATCACGGATGCGATGAAACATCCAGAAAACTTAAATGAACTGAAATCCTCTGGTTCTTACAAACAAAGTGTGATCGGATTAACTGAACTGTATTTAACTTATCACTGTAAATGTAGACAGCATTTCAACTCTTATATCAACTGGTAAATTTACAGTTTGAGAAATAAATTCAAGTAAATTTTCATGCACCGGTTTAACGTTTTCAAAAAAATGAAACTAGCTCCTATGTAAAGCCTTTCCCACGTACAACAGATATGTAGCACATTAAGTTAAAATTGGAACATCTTGCTAAATGAAGGTATAATTTATGGACATAAAGTAGAAAACATTGTAGCAAAAGGATAAATTCCTCGTGATTAGTTTCTCTTTTTGTCACAATGTTTTCAAAAGTCGCTGCAGCTCTTGTCAGTCTTCCGGATTACGTGTACATTGAAATACGTTTCCTTGATTTCTGAATGTTAATGACGACACGAGTTCACATCAGTTTCGTCAACTCGAGATTGTTTGTTTGTAATCCGACAGCTTTGATTTTCAATTGCTCAATTTGCCACAATAATTTCAACTCTTTTCAATTATCTTACTATAATTTATAGAGATTTTTCTATGTTTTGTACTTGTTGATTTTAAAGTCTGTAAGGGTAAACATCATTGAAATCATTGTGGCAAAAGGAGAAATTGCACATAATGAGCAATATCTGCATTTGCCAAAATAATTTCAACACTTTTCAATTATCAAACGATCATTTATAGAGATTTTTTATATTTTTTACTTGATAATTTCAAAGTAGTCTACTGCAGATTTGTTTTATGTGGTAAACCCTTATCCACTATCATGACTTACCGATACAAACGAAAAACAGATTTTCTGTGTATCAGCATTATTTGATAAAACATTATCATAACAGGGCGTGTGTTCAATACAAATAGTTGATTGTTTTTGGTACTAATTTAAATTTGCATCAAACAATATGTCGTGTTAGAACTACATAACTGTTGAAAGCACAGTGGTGCACCACTCGCCGTGATTAACTACACAACTGTTGAAAGCAGAGTAAAACATCTTTCGCCTCGGAATAATTAAAAATCTGTAGAAAGTAGATCAAACACAATTAGCCCTGATATATCGATAAAACATTTGCAAGCAGAATTAAACAAAATTGGTCTTAATATTACAATAAAACTGTTAAAAACTGAGTTAAGCACTTACTGCCGTGATTAGTCGCCGGGCAGAAGCCCGCGACTTCTATTTTTAATAGGTTTTCGGAAATCACATGGGAGGGGGGGTTATTATTAGATTTTTTTTTTTTAAATGTCTTGAACATATTACAATTGCGTTTGTTTAAAAACACTAAGTTATGACACATTTAAAATGAAATAAATATTCCGATGTTTTAAGTATGTGCAGTTTCTTTATTCTGACTTGCATTTACGTTTTTGTGTTTTATTTACGAAAACAAAACAGTCCCTATTAGCTAGACTGCGATACTTTATTTTCATAAACTATGTAATCAAAAGGCGATAAATACAAACCTTTACGTCGCACAGTCTAATCTTTTTACATACGCGCACCTGCTTGCAGAAGACTATCGATATGACAATCACTTCGAATTCTCCTTTTAATAGATACGTATCAACATAAACTGGTAACAGAAACAAAAATAAGAAATATTTTGTGAAAATATGTCTCAAATATAAGCCTGTTTATCGGTCGTGAACGTCGAAACGCATTTTCCTCAGTTCATGACCTAGTTTCATATTGCCAAAATGTAAACAAAGCGAAGTAACCGGAAGTAAAATGTAAACAAAAAATGTCGCACGACGAATTGATTTCTTAAACGTCACTAAACGAGTGCATGGGTCGAATGTAGGAGAAAGAAAGATAATATAGAAATGCTTTTTTTCACTCGAATGCAGTGGAATAAAACATGCACTAAAGCTTTGCCTGATTTTTTATTCACTTTCTTCGATGTTTGACACTACGCCTTGATTTGACACACATTTCGAAAGAATGCTCAAACACCTTATACACAGATAGATAGCTAATATTACACACTTGAATGATTAAATATATGTGATATTAAATGTTTATTTGGCTTGAAACAAATTAAGAGAAGAACAAACTCTGATAAACAATATATTTAGAAATAAAGAAAATCTGCTCTTTCGCACCCAATTAATTTCATACTTGCCACCTATTAAATAGTAATGGGACTCGCAATTGGCATTTCTCTTGCGCCAAACATATATTGTATGCATCAACGATTTAGATAAACAATTTAGCCGGTATGTTGTTTCAAGTGTGGTCTACTTTTTAAACATATGAGGATAAATTTTAACATCTGTGAAATAGTTATTATAATTATTATTAAAAAGGAGGAAGTTCATGTCTTCAGCAATTTAACCGTTTTCTCAATGTTTTAAGCTTTTAAAGGTTTTCATTGTTGCTTCAGACATGGAAAGGGTTTAATAGCTTTGTATTGCATGAAGATTTAAATCCCAAAATGTATTAATTTGTTGTGGTTTTATTGACAAATACAAAACATCAAAAATCGTGACCAAAAGAAATCCTGAAATTTGTAGATCTATGTGGAATTTCAAAAATCCTGAAAAAATAAATTAATGCAGTCTTTTCCGGCGACATTGATGCATTGCATCAACTTTCTCTTGTATATATATATATACTGTATATATATATATACATATGAAACTGTTAAAAGCAGAGTACAACACCATACTCCTTGATATGATTATAACACTGTTGAAAGTAAACTAAACACAGTAGAATCGCTGTTTCCCTTTGACAGGCTTCTAAAAGAGATAATTGTTTTTAACTCCACTGGCTGAAAGCCAGTCGAGCTTATGTCATGGCGAATTGTCAGTCGTGCATGTATCCGTGCGTGCGTAAACTGTTTGCCTCAAACGACTTATCCTCTATAACCGCTGGGCGAAGTGACATGACACTTCACATAAAGTATGTCTGTCTTGCCTTATATGGCCCTAGCGAAAACTTGAAAAATCTTCTTCTCCGAAAGTATCGTGTCGATTTCCAAATAATTTAGTAAGAATGTTCCTTGGATGGCCCTTAATCAAATTCGTTCAAGCCATTGTGATTGGTCGAAAACATGGCCGCCATGGGCGGGGCGGTTTTGCCTTATATGGCTATAGTAAAAACTTTAAAACAAATCTTCGAAAATATCTGGCCGATTTCCAAATAATGTTGCAGAAATGTTCCTCATGTGACGATCTATCTGATTCCTTCAGATCATGTTGATTGGTAGAAAAACATAGCCGCAAGGGGGCGGGGCTGTTTTGCATTTTATGACTGTAGTGGAAACTTAAAAAGAAATCTTCTTTTCCAAGAGTGTCCGGCCGATTTCCAAATTCTTTTGTAGAAATGATCCTTGCGGGTGACCCTCTATGAGAAGTCTTCAAGCCATGTGTTGATAAAAAACGTTACTGTAGTTGGCATGACAAATTACATTGCATTACTCAGGTGGCGGTCCAGGATCATCATGGCCCTCTTGTTAAATATGTATGTAGAAATGTTCTTTTGGTGACTCTTTATGAGATTCCTTCATGCAAATCTTGATTGGTCGAAAAACATTTAAGATTTAATGTTTCCTAATGGCAGTGGAGCGATACTGGCCCTCCTGGGCCTCTTGTTTGGGTTAACATTAATGGGCCGAACTAAAATTAAAACAGAGAGAGAGGCTACACTTTTATTCAAATATATGCCTTATAATATGTGTCATAAGGATTTACGCCATGTTGAACAGTATTTCAGATTTGTATTGGCGACAGAACATTTATGCGTGACCAATGGGTGACAAACTAGTACTAAACGCAGAGATGAGCCTTGCTCAATGGCACTCTATAATGAGCATCAGAGTAGGGATTGAAGTTGCGAGCTTTCATTTACACATTATTTTACAAATACATAGGAATGCTCTTCTTCGACCTTTGGACTTGACTCTCTGTGCCTACAACAAGACCGATTTACTCCACCAGTTACTGCAAAGTCAACCTTATCTGTGTCGTGTCCTCTAGCCTGTTGACAAATGAATGAGCATGACATGAACAGCGACAATGGAACACCAACCTTCGGAACTCCGTGATCCGCTTAAATGTTTGCTTACGCCGTTTTCAATAGTACTTCAATTATGTACCACTGCGTTTCCTGAGTATTTTACCAGTTCTACCGGTATTATTTATCCTGCCACCGATAGTTTTGAAATCCATGCAACCTCGAACGCCAAGGAGAGTAGCCATTTATACCATTTTAAAAGGATGTTGGTCGACTCGACCGGGGATCGAAACCTGGTCTTCTGCTCCAAAGGCGGAAACTCTAACCACTACACCATGGAGACGGTGACTACGGGTTCAGATAATTGTCCAGATCAGCATCCGGCTCGATGAAAAATAAGACATGTAAACTATGACCAGCCGACTAAATAAACTATAACATTTATCCTTTATCAAGATTTAAATAACAATGGAAATTTAAGTGCAGTCCATTCTGGTGTTGAAGAGATTGAATTCAATTGTTTCAATCTTGATAAAGACAATTTGTAACTGATTTAAGAAACAACAAGATGCAAAATATTATGTCTTCTACCGTTTATTACAAAACTTAGACACATTTAATTTGTATTTAATAACTTTTTCCCAACTTCTTAGGCTACGCTCGTTTAATTGTTTGGGTTAGGGCCCCGATTCATCAAACGTCCGGGAAAAAAACGGGGGTTGTTTTTGCCTATTTATACAATTATGTTGTATTTCGTTGCTTAAAAGGTTCCTCCCCCATACAGTTTGTTCATTCAGACCATGGTATTCTTGCTAAATGTTGACTATACATGTGAACTTTTTCTTTTAATTTCATAAATGCTCAATTTTGATCATAAATATCTTTAAACTTTTTAAAATTACTGTATATTTTTTGTTTACATACTCCCGTTTTTGTTATCATACTTCTGCTAAACTGGAAGGAGAATAGACTTCTCCCTCTCCTTCCAAACTTGTGGCACACTTAACTTATAACTAGAGGCATTAAACCCTAATATATGTTAATATTTAATAGCCATTCTCTGTAAGCATTTACAGTTTTCGGATACGCATGGTCAAGGATTTTGCTTAAACTTATTCAATATGTTGATATCAGTAAACTGTTCAGAAGAATAAAGTTAGAAATTACAAATATTGCCCTGTTGACATGGAAACAGTGTGAAAAGTTGAGTTTTTAAGGAAAAGCGCAATATTTACTAATTTTAAAGAAAAGTGTAGCCATCTCCAATTAATTAAGTGCATTACATAAATATAAAAAACATAAATGCAAGTCAAATAAAGAAACTGAAATACCTAAAACATCGGAATATTTATTTCATTTTAGATGTGTCATTACTTAGTGTTTTTAAACAAACACAATTGTAATATGTTCAAGACATCTAAATGTGTTTCTTTCTAATAATAATCCCCCCTCCCATGTGATTTCCGAAAACCTATTAAAAATAGAAGTCGCGGGCTTCTGCCCGGCGACTAATGAACATTTTTGCTTAATCAAATGCCAGAAAAAAACTACCGGAAACATATGCTCGTTTTTAATTGTGACTTCATCACCAAAAAATACAAATTACCCCCCTTAGTTATTTAGAAGAATAAAATTAACATGAATTACCTCCCTAGGAATTTAAGATTTTTGTTTTTATGTGGTTTGACCCGTTTTAAAATAATTTCTGTTATAGCACGGCAAAAATCACTTGTTCGTGACCCCTGGGTAAACAAATCAGTGTTATGCAAGGAAATGTACCTTGCCCAAGGGAACTCCATCATAATGTGTGCGCGTCACTTCTGGATCGAACCTGTGACATCCGGTTTCAAATCCCAGACGCTTACCATTCGGCCAAGGCAGATTGGGTTTAGAGCTCTTTTTATTTATCATGACATCTTATGATATTTTGTTTGAGGATCACAATTTTCCATATCTAGAGTTGACTGTAGCTTCTACTTCTTTTTGTGGCGATTGGTTTGACAATCGCCACAATGCTAACAAGAAACAACAACAGCGAATTTTATATAGCTAAGTGTTGACAGTCTGTTGAAGAGATTATGTAATACTGTAAACTAAATAACCTTCCAAGAGAAACCGCAAACATAATCCAATCAGTGATGCAATGACACGGTTAACAATAATCCCGTCGTTGCTATTTTGGTACCGGATTGATACTAATATTTGAGATGTATCGAGCTTACGATCTACATTGAGTTAAAAAATGTAAATATTAGCATTCTTCGTGTTTGGGCAGATAATAACTATCATTGCGCGTTTTATCTGCCATGCAAAGTACTCTCATGATACTCAAAACACCTCGCCAAAATAAAAATGCCCATAAGCTACTTTCGTAATTTCTAAAAAGACCTATGAGGTTTATAAAGTCAATATGTCAGTGCTAATTTCGTACCTGGTCCCGTATTCACTCACACTGTAAAATTATATTTCCGACTAAATATTGATGGCCTCTTATTACACTCACCAACCCGACTAAAATGAAAAGCAACCTAAACACGGGAAGCTGAAATGTTATCAATGACGCAGTAGAAGCATCTGGAAATTCCAAAATGTCCTATAAATAGCTCGCCAGACTGGTAATCGATTGTTTTTAAATCTCAATATTATAAGCGCTTTATTTTGCAGTTATTGAAAATATGAAAGCGTCTAGATGATAAGACTGGTTTTCAAACATTCTTGAATTTAACTGACAATTATATTCTCTGAATTTGACGGTGTGCAATGCAAGCCTCGATCAAATTGTTAAACACTGTCACATGTTCCTCATCTATCTTTAATCAACACACTTAGCTAATCATATTACTGATTGTTATGGGAGTTTAAAGGACACGGTGACAGTGTAGAAGTTATACACGTTCGAGTGCAACACTCTGTACGATCTAGCGTGAATTAGCAATCAATGCTGAAAGTGTAGCGCAATCGAGTTGGAGATCGAGCATTATCATATATACCTATATTTGTATCAATTGAATAGTTTGGCAAATAGAGAAATTGTTCATTATGAGCATTTTTTGTGTTTGTTTTTGCTCTCAATGTTTTCAAAGCAGTTTAACTTTTTCTAGGGGGAAAACCCTCAATGTGAAGGAACTAAATTGGACAGACCTGTTCAATATCAGACATCATTGAATCAAACATCAAACTAATGGATACTTTTGTTATCTTTCCTTTCTATGATAATTAAGTAATTTTTTCTCTGAAAAGAGATTAATATTCAGAGAAAAAATATGTTGCATCTGAGAAGTTGGTAGCATAATCCCTATAGAGTTGCAAACATGGGGAATGGAGGAACTTCTGTTTGATCGTTTTCTAAAAAAGGTATGCTGCAAAGGCATAAAAACTCACAAGTAAAGATCATCCATTAGCGAAGTTATATTAAAGACGGCCAAGTTGGACCTTTTACGTTCAACTCTATAACTGCAAAATACCTTCCACATGCAGCTCCTTGAGTTTCAACAAGATTTTTCTTCAATTTTGCATAGTGACTTAGTTCTTAATAGGTTTCTTTTGTGGTTTTACACCATTTTCAACATTATTTCAGTTATATCATGGTGACTGTTCACTTATTAATGCTCCGTGGGTAAACACTCTATGTTTTGAAATGTGAATTGTTCAAGGGCATCCAATCATGCCAGCCGTGACTGGGGATCAAACCCAAGACACACAGTTTGAAATCCCCGACAATAACCACTCGGCCGTGACGGATTCCTGTTTCGGAAGTGACATAACCTATTTTGAACATAGCCCTGATGTCATCAAGACAAATATTCTAACACAGGGTTTCGACATGCCTAATTTGAAAATGTGGTCTTTAAAGTGTACAAAATGTTTTATCTTAATATGGCCTAGCGACCTGGTGATGAACATGTGATAACCCAACAAAATTAAAATTACAAATAACCAAGACCAACATTCTAATGAGCTAAAACGTACCAACTAGATTTTTCTTAAATTTGGTATGGCCTTATTTTGAACACATCATGACCAATATTAACATAACTTAAATATCACCAAGAAAAAGCTTTTCTCAAATTAACTCGCACCAGAGTGCACTTTTATTGAAAATCGCAAGGCCTACA
The DNA here is from genome assembly GCA_031761405.1 of Serripes groenlandicus. Taxonomy (NCBI): domain Eukaryota; kingdom Metazoa; phylum Mollusca; class Bivalvia; order Cardiida; family Cardiidae; genus Serripes; species Serripes groenlandicus. The sequence goes on along the minus strand of JASEVX010000404.1, from coordinate 113,109 downwards.
CCGAGATACTGCGTGTTATTTTGCAGGATATTCTACACGATCGACACTACAGTTCCATCGGCGCTTTGGTTTGAGTTAGGCACTATTTCAAATGCGTTCAGATTTATATAGAATCTATGCACAGAGTGAAGACTGATGAGAATGTATGGAATTTTTAAAAGCACATCTAATTGATCTAGTTAGAGCAGATTTAAAACCGTTTGTTGGTAGAGAAATTAAGAAACTTCAGCTTGTACGACACATTATAGTTGCAGTCAATGTTAAGCAAACTGTACACCAAATGGTTTCAGGACTAAGCTTGTCATTTCACGACTAAATTTCTCATGCTGAATATCACATAGATCGTAGCATATAAAACGTCTAATCCCTATGTCAAAATTGACCCTTTCTGCTACGGGTAACCTTATATGATAAGCTATGGTGAGCAATATAGGCACATCTTGGCATTTTTGTTTAAAATAAAGGGCCATTTTGCCTTCTTTTTCGTATGTTTTACATCCTGTCTCTTTGCACAGGTTATTTAAATGTACTGCATATGCTTCCTTTAAGTCATGCTTCAAAATCATACGCGGCGTCTTTGATGCTTTGCATCAAAATAGGTCTGGTATCTTTATGAAAAGTATTTACAATATTGCCATGGGCATCTTTCATGTTAATAATATGGAAAAGAGTATAAGAACATGTATTTATTTTTCCAATATGATATCATTGCTATCTTACGCAATACAAGTAAAGGGTATCTTCCAACTTCCCCGTATACTGTTTCTGATGCTGTATGTTTCCGCAAACCAATATTTTTTTTAAAAAACTTTACATGTACCTTTTCTACGTCATCAGCTTTATGAAGACTCCGTTATATCAGTGTGCAAGGTAAAATGAAATAACAAATGTTACTTATTCTCAATATTGTTCAGGGCATTTAGGACAGAACCGTTGTTTACAAGAATGGAAAGTGTAATACCTTTCAGTCATAGACTAAATAGGGAGAAGTCCACTTCTTAGTCAGCATATATTTTTTCAATTTTAAGTTCATTAATAAAGTACGTAGGCATGTTACCCAAATACAAACATACATACACACGCATATAAACGAATTGATTAAATACATAAACTAACATAACAAATATATACATTTGGTTAACATTATTACTGGGTTTTTTTTCTCTTAGTTAATTACCTATTTTTTTATGACTTTTCCAAAATCTGTTTTTTAAGCTTAAGAGCTTTAACTAGGAAAGTTACCACACGTCTTATATGAGATTATCCCTTTTCAAAACATCTATACTCGCTAGAACGTAGAAAATTTATTTTGAAATATTAAAATCTAAAATTTTCTACTCATGGACATTCGGGAAAAAAAAAAAATCACTTTCAGCAACAAATATATTTAAGTTGATGCACATAGGACAAACTATCAAGTGTTTGTCTATTCAAAGATGCCTACCACGTTCTACCAAAAGCTCGTGTAATGTGAACCTGAACACAGACAGTACTTTTATATTTAATTAAGGTATGTCAATACTCAGTCGAAAATATGTAATCGATTTGGGTGTGATATCAATTTCTGAATGCCATTTTTACGTACAACAAAGTCTACGTCTATTTGTAAAAAAACATGTTTATATTTCCAATTGCTTCGTTAATCCAAGTACACCCTACTCCTGAACTAAAAAGCATTATCTTTATACAAGTTGACCAATTTGTTCTACTTGTTTAAAGTTACATTTTTATAAACTTTTATTATCCAGTCAAATAACTACCATTTTCCCTTAGCAACTTTTAAGAGAAGATGCCTGATTATAAGAAGACTATATTATGACAAAGCTTTCATATTTTAATAATTGAAATATAAAAAGTTTGATACCAATGCTTGGGGTATATTGAATTGTCCATATGTATTACTTTAAGTCAATATGTCATGCAGAATGTCACTATCTTTTTGTGACAATACGAACATAGATATGTTTATTCAATATGTTTATGATGTTTGACTATTATAATCCGTATACAATGAACTGTTGCACGATTAGTACATCCATGTACTTAGTTTAGTTTACTATACATGTATATCAATGTGTTAACTAACGTTCTTACTATATGTATGGAATTGCCACGCAACAATTCAACGTACACGGACAATATAACATTGTAAACCTGACCGTCTCAAAGTTACATTTAATCAAAGACATCCGTTAATTTAATCATTATATGTCAAGAAGCCTCTTAGCACATTGTGAATAAAATACCTATTTAAGATCAACACAAGACGAATTTTGATGCAAAACATCAAAGACGCCGCGCATGATTTTGAAGCATGACTTAAAGGAATCAGATGAAGTTCATTACATTTAAATAACCTCTGCAAATAGACAGGATGTAAATATTTTGAACAAGAAGGCTAAATGTCCCTTTATTTTAAACAAGAAGTCCAAGTTCAGTCCTGAAATCATTTGGTTTACAGTTTGCCTAACATTGACTGCAACTATAATGTGTCATACAAGCTGAAGTTTCTTCATTTTTACCAATAACCGTCTTTTAATCTGCTCTAACTAGATCAATTAGATAAAAAAAAAGTTCCGAAATATTAAGTTATTAACTTTAAATGCCTCTAGTTATAAGTTAAGTGTGACACAAGACTTGGACAGAGTGGGGAAAGAATATTCTCCTTCCAGTTTAGCAGAAGTATGATAACAAAAACAGGAGTATATACACAAATAATACGAAGTAATTTTAATGAGTTTAAAAATATTTATTATCAAAATTGAGCATTTATAAAATTAAAAGAAATGTTCACATGTATAGTCAACATATAGCAATAATACAATGGTATGAATGAACAAACTGTATGGGGAGGAACGTTTTAAGTTAAGAAATACAACATCAATTTATAAATAGGCAAAAACATTTCCCGAAACTTGTTTTTCTGAGCTTTAATGTAACCAATCAATTAAACAAGAGGGCCATGATGGCCCTGGATCGCTCACCTTAATTATACAATGTACTGCAATGCAAAACACATCAAGACAATTATTCTGAATGTTACCTCCACAGTGTTAACAATATTTTCCTTCATTTGGCCTAGCGATCTATATTTTTTTACCTGATATGACCCATATTCAAACATGGACTAGATATCATCAAGACAACGTTCTGACAAAGTTTCAACTTGCTCAAAGTAAAAATGCGGCCTCCGGAGTTTGAACAATATCTTCCTTTATTGACCTAGTTTCTGATCCAATATTGACCCATATTCGAACTTGACCTAGATATAATTCAGACAAACATTCTGAACAAATTTCAAACTTCTGAAGCAAAAATTGATTGATTGATTGGGGTTTAACGCCGTTTTTAACAATTACTCAGTTATATCACAGCGGCCAGTTCACCTACTTATGCATTTCCTGGTTTTCTCACACCAGTACTCCACACAACAATCTTCCCAAGCAACTGCTGAAGAAAAAAATGCGACATCCAAAGTGTTCACAAGATTTTCCTTCAATTTGATCTAGTGACAAAGTTTCAAGCCGCTGAAGCAAAACATGCGGCTTCTACAAAGTTAACAAGATTTTTCTGACCCAATATGACCCATATTTGAACTTGACCTAGATATCTTTAAGACAAACATTCTGACCAAATTTCAAACTGCTGAAGCAAAAATTGCGGCCTCTGGAGTGTTAACAAGATTTTCTTTTAATTTGACCTAGTCACCTACATTTTGACCCGACGTGACCCATGTTCGAACTTGACCAATATATCATCAAGACAAACATTCTGATAAAGTTTCAATATGCTCAAGTTGAAAATGTGGCCTCCAGAGTGTTAACAAGATTTCCCTCCAATTTGACCTAGTGACCTAGTGTTTGACCTCATATGGCCCAGTTTCGAACTTGTCCAAGATTTTATGGAGATGAACGTTCTGATAAACTTTCATGAAGATTGGATGCAAAATGTAGCCCGTAGAGTGTTAACAAGCTCAAATGTTGACGACGCACGACGGACGGACGCCGGACAAAATGTGATCACAATAGCTCACCTTGCACTTCGTGCATAGGTGAGCTAAAAAGCGTAGCCTAGGAAGTTGGGGAAAAGTGACTTTTTTTCTAAGCTTTGATGAATCTGGTCGTCAAGGTCGTTAACCAACCTATTGAAAAAGCGTAGCCTAAGAAGTTGGGGAAAAGTTATGAAATACAAATTAAATGTGTCTAAAGTGTTTCAATAACGGTAGAAGATATACGTATTGTGTATCTTGTTGTTTCTTAAATCAGTTAAATATAATTCATTGATTCATAAAGTTTTTAGTTTTTTTCAAACATATTAAAGAGTTTTTCTTTACAATAATAATGTTGGTTGCTCCCTATTCGATTACGCAACCCCATGGTGTAAAATTTATAACATATTCAATACTGACACCGCGCTTCCATGCGGTGTCAATAAAGGCTTTGTCAAAAAGCGTAGCCTAGGAAGTTGGGGAAAAGTGACTTTTTTTCTAAGCTTTGATGAATCTGGTCGTCAGGGTCGTAAACCAACCTATTAAAAAAGCGTAGCGTAAGAAGTTGGGGAAAAGTTATGAAATACAAATTAAATGTGTCTAAAGTGTTTCAATAACGGTAGAAGATATACGTATTGTGTATCTTGTTGTTTCTTAAATCAGTTAATATAATTCATTGATTCATAAAGTTTTGTGTTTTTTTCAAACATATTAAAAAGTTTTTCTTTACAATAATAATGTTGGTTGCTCCCTATTCGATTACGCAATCCCATGGTGCAAAATTAAAACATATTCAATACTGACACCGCGCTTCCATGCGGCGTCAATAAAGGCTTGGTCAAAAATTGAAGTTTTTCGGAAAAAAACATGTTTGTGTGTGCAATAGTCACAAAAGAACAATAGAAATCAAAAGTACATCCTATCAGAAAAGTAGGTGATCATTTGTGAAAGTGAGCTTGCAATATCTTTTAAAATGTCGGGCTTAAGATGTTATAATTGGCAATGCAATCCAATAAAGTAAGTAATTGCACTAAGTTTTCAATCAATTGTACAATACTCATATATAACATTTCAATATCTGTAAATCTTCAATGTATATATTTGTTGAATTAACTTTGTGAACATAGTTGTCCGGACTTGATCTTTGTATTGTATATATTATAATATACATATGTATGTCACTTCGAATTAAGTGATCTTGAACCTTGAAACAGGAATATTAATCTTTATGAATTACACATTGTTATCAGACCATTAAACATATTGCCACTTGTATTTTTTGATTGACGGAAATGGACTATTCCATTATTTTATCGTGGGAAGCTATTAACAACAACTCATCTCAACTCAATTTTATGAGGCATTCGGCAAATAAACATGCCATTGACCATAAACTATATATGTAAATTATATGTATGTATGTGAATATCACTCATATTTTTGAATTAACATGAATTTGTATTTTGGGCCGGTGGCCTTATGTTAAAAAATTAACAATATCTATCTATCTTTCTTTAAACAATAGTTACATGAAAATATGACAATGACAAATATTTACATGCTGTGTATACATTAGACAAAATATATACATATATAATATTGCTGAAAAAGTAATACATTTTTGATATAATTAGACTATTTTTTCTCAACTAAAATCTCTCATTTCCAAAACGTCTTTAATAACTTTTGCCGTATTGACTTGCGTCTGTCTTCTTTTTGATGCCAATATATTGATAAATTGGGTAACATTTGGCCAAGTTATAGAAAGGCTTTTTTTCCTTAAATCATTGAATCCCGGACAAATGCATAGGAAGTGATATTCTGTTTCAATCTCCATTGAATTACAAAGTTTACAAATTCTGTTCGCTCTATCAATATTTTTGAATCGTCCAGTTTCAATTGCAAGTTTATGCGTTGCAAGTCTAAATTGGCTAAATTTGAGTTTTTCATTTTTTAAATTCATTAATAATTTTCAAATTCAAATCAATTCTTAAACTTACAGTAATATACTCTAATCTCGAGCAATTATTTATAGTATAGAACTAAGCCATTCTTGAATAAAAGTGTCCCTAATGCGTCTTTGAATTGTTTTTAAACATAAACTGGATGTATTACCAGAATTCATTAAATATGAAAACACATAATCATCAAGCTTCTGTTTCACTTTATTGAACCACAAAAAGTTAGAGCGATTTGATATCATAATTTGCTCACATTAATTTTTAACCAATATCTAAGTGATCTTTCGAGAGCTTTTATCGTCAAAGAATATCGACCGAGTACACCATAAACAGCGAAGTTCGGGGTTTGCGTTCGGACTCCAAGAATGGTTTTTCAATTTAATGTGCAGTTTTTCAACAGCCTTTAGACAATATATACCCCTAACCTCCGCTCCGTATTGTAGAATCGGTGAAACCATTGCATCAAATAAAAGTAATTTTGTATCCACTTTAAAAAAAAGATTACTCATAGCTCTTAGTGCCTGATCATGCAAAGCACTAACAGCATTATACATTAATCCTGATTTAGAGAGTTTAACCCCCAAGTAACAAAACTGATCCACTACTTCTAAAATATCAGCACTAATAGATCATTAAAAATCACAGACTTTCTTTTTTTTTTCAAAAATACAAATTTTACTTTTACCAACATTAATGTTCAATCCCCATTTTGTAGCGTAATCCGCAATACTATTCAGCTGGATTTGTAAACTATGTTTATCCGTAGTGAAAAGGACCATATCATCTGCAAACATAAGGATAAATATAGAAAGGTATTCTATTTCATTTTCTGTTAAATTATCAACATTAAACGACTCGTTTATATCATTAACAAAAAAATATACAATATCGGTGAAAAAGGCTCACTTTACTGAAATGTTTATAAAATCAGACAGTTTTGCATTATTAGAAACCTTAATATATGATGTAACATTAGCATATAATGATTTTACATTAGTAACAAATTTAGAACTAAAATCAGACAGTTTTGCAGTATTAGAAACCTTAATATATGATGTAACATTAGCATATAATGGTTTTACATTAGTAACAAATTTAGAACTAAATCCCGACGTTATAAGCTTTTGTATCAATAATTCTGAATCTTGTGTATAATACAGTGCAGAATAAAAATACATTCAACAGTACTTTACTTTTCTCTGAAACCGAATTGGAAATCAAACATTTTCGCTTTCACAATACTTATTTAGGCTATTCCTGAGACAAAGGGGAAATAATTTTGCCAGTCTACTTATAAGGGGAATTCCCTGATAATTTCGAGGATTATCATTTTCACCTTTGATGAAGATGGGAACGATAATCTTCTTTGTCCATGCCTCAGGATATAAACCCGTATCATAAATGTTGTTGAAAATGACAACTAAAAAAAAAGGAGCTATAAGGAGCTTTTACGTCTATAAAAAATTATGTTGCTATATTATCAATGCCCGAACTTTTGTTACGATTCAACAGAGAAATATTAGATTTAATTTCTTCGATAGTAAATGCTTTTTCTAAGCTGTCGATACGTATATACGCTGTATTAGAAGACTCTTCACCTGCTACATCAAACAAATTGTCGTTATTCGATAGTCGTTCAAAGTGCTCTACAAAATCATGCGCAGACAATGGAATATCGGAAAGTTTACTATTATTGTACTTTTTTATTATTTTCCAAAATTTACGGCTATTTCTCTCAATTAATTCAGACAAATTTTGCCCTTATTTTGTAAAATTCTTTCTCTTTGCTCGGCGTTTTGCATAAGCATATTGATTTCCTAATTTCAAAAAAGTAAGTTTATTATCATTTGTTCGACTCTTCCTAAAGTGTTCTTTGCTCCTTAAAAAATCGACTTTCGACTTTTTACAATCCTCGTCATACCATGGAAATATTTTGTCTTACCATATTTTGTTTGTTTCGACAAGTCAAGCATCGACTCATTCATTCTGTGAATACATTCATTAATAGTTATCTCATCTTTCGATAATTAAAGCGAAATAGTTTCAAATACATTTACATTACACAAAGAATGGGACAATATATCAGTTTTGTCACTATCCCATACAATCCTCTCTTCCTCATTATTTATATGTTCTCCTTCGCAATTCTCACTTTCATTCATGTTTGTGTTACAATTTGAGATGTTAAATTCGAAAGAAGATTGTAACGCACAATGGTCCGAATATTCTTTTACATCTAACACATCAAAGTTGTTCATAAGATTTAAACAATCTTTTATCAATCAATTAATAGTCCACAAGACTAGAACCAGTCGTGTTTTTGGTTAATTTATAACAAGTGCAATAGCCATCATTAAATCTAGCATTCACCACACCACACCATTTACAATGACACATCTTTGTGTATTTTTTCTTATTTAGGTTAATTATTCTAATTAGGCTTCCATAAAACATATAATTAATAACATACTTAATATATAACGATGTATATTCAAGTCTTTCGCATAAGTACTTATACAAAAAGGATTAATGAAATATGACAAATTCAAGCTATATAGGCATTGGAAATGTTAGCCATCTTTGAAACATGTGTTTTACAACAAAAACTATTTTTTGTGAAATACCTGTCGTGAAACGTGAACTTAGATTTAGACTCCATTCTAGCATGAATTCAAAAGATCAGCTGATCGAAATTACCCATTTCTACCAGTTTAAAAAAAATGATACAGGGAATGTAGCTATCAGTAAAATAATAAGATTTAAATAAACTTCATAAATTGATGACAACACGTGTAATCTACACTTTATCATAACGTTCATCTCTTCTCTTGTGCTCTGGTTCTATATTACACACTCTAAACTGCAATATCTCGGAACTTGAACGTTCTTGTTTACAAATAGTTCTTTACTTTGTATACACTTTGAACTTTCCAGTGAACAGAGGTTTTTTTTGTTCCAATGCTTCTGAAAGAACAAAATGAAAACAATTTAGAAATACAAAGATTTGGAGATGACATCCCCTACCTCCTAGAGTTAAAACTAATCCGATTTCATGAAATATTTACACTGTTTAAGTTTTTAGTAAAGGTTTAAATGATTATTTGAGGCACATTTTCTAGCCTTGATCATGAATAAGTGAACTGTCACCATGATATGACTGAACTAATGTTGAAAAGGGCGTAAAACTCCAATAACACATTATTATTAGTGTTCTTTAACATTAGTCGGTGTACAAATATAATAGGTTTGCATGGACAAACATTCTTTAAACCAGTAATATGTTTGTAAAACACTGTACCCATAGCCAGACTTACATTTACACTTACCATCGTAACTTACTCTAGCAGTGCCTTTGTTTCGAATCTTGTCAACTATGTCGACAGCCAGAATGTTACAGAGTGTGTCATACAAGTGTCCAATACATTCAAAACCAGAATCAAAAATGTGCTGCAGAAACATAATCATGGTGTATCTCATGTCCACGTCTGCCATGTATTGCCATTTCTGTTTTTGGATAATTCTGGGATCAAGCTCTTTCAAAAGACTAACCATTCTATTGAAGTTGACAAGTAAGTCATAGTTTGCAAGGAAACCTTTCATTAATTGCTGGTGTGTTCCTTAAAAATGAAAATAAATTATGATTATCTGACGTGTATAATAATGAGCATGTTAAGAGAAAACAATCCTTAATGGCCTGCGCTATTAATATACTGTATAAGTTAAAGATGTTGCATGTATATGTAATGCACAGTTACGAATAACTAAGCAATTAGTAAAAGTAAATAATCCATGACTTAGAATATAACTACGCTGTTCATTTTTTTCCTGCAACTTGAGAGCAAGTGAAGCGGTTTGAAAGTGCACTATAAACTTACCAAACCATGCCATTCTTTCATAAATGGGCTCTGGCACTGTATCTTTTATATGAGCAAAGAAAATTGGAAGCTTCTGTTTCATTTCTACGATTTGTATAATATTTTCTAACGTATCAAAATAATCCTTCCCATGACCGAGGTAATTGTTGTGGTCAACTAGTGATACAACCATCTGTCTTCGATTTTTCAGCACCAAATTAGAACTGAAGCCAATTCTTTCCCCATTTGACGCTGAAAAAGATAAAGCGAAATCTTGGAAATGTTCACGTGACCTAAGATATTGCAGACTATTACAGATGAGCTTCTATGATGCTCTGGTGATCGATATTCCAAAAAGGAACTGTAGTTAGATGAACACACACACAAAGACGCAAACGCGCGCGCGCGCGCGCACACACACACACACACACACACACACACACACATACGATTCCAAACTTTTGTACTCAAAATATTGTTCCACAATGACTTTAGTATATATACTCTGGATCCAATTCCACCAACCATTACTTAGAGCTAAGAACTATTTTAAAGCTTAAAAAGCATAATTCTTCATCTTTGTTTCTCTAATAAAAGTATTACTTGGCGCTAGATAAGGTTGGTGGAGAGCTGGACCCTGTACATTTAGAAACCAACGTTTCGGTCCTCGACCTTTTCTATTGTAAGCTGAACTTTATTAATTTCAAATATATCACATCTATTGTCAAGTTGATAGTAAGCATATGCATGTTCTTATTCGTATTTCCAGTAATATTAAAATCATAAAATAAACGTTTTGCACGGGATACATGAAGCCAAGAAAAACAAGATGTGTTTGTGAAACACTGATGCCCCCGAATGGCAACATATAGGTCAAAGGTCAAGGTCGCAAGGTCAAACATGTTGGTACTGACAGAAAGGTCATGTCACAAGGAATACACATGTGAAATATGGTAGCCTTACCTGTTATGTTTCAAAAGTAGTGGTCAAGGTTAAAGTTTTTTTCGAGAATGGCAACATCTAGGTCAAAGGTCAAGGTCGCAAGGTCAACAATTTTGGTACTGACAGAAAGGTCATGTCACAAGGAATACACATGTGAAATATGGTAGCCGTACCTGTTATGGTTCAAAAGTAGTGGTCAAGGTTAAAGTTTTTTTCGAGAATGGCAACATCTAGGTCAAAGGTCAAGGTCGCAAGGTCAAACACTTTGGTACTGACAGAAAGGTCATGTCACAAGGAATACATATGTGAAATATGGTAGCCGTACCTGTTATGGTTCAAAAGAAGTGGTCAATGTTAAAGGTTTTTTTGTGCAGGCAGACAGACAGACGTGCAGACAGGCCAAAAACTATATGCCCACCGAATCGGTGATTCCGGGGGCATAAAAATGGATACAAACTACAACGAATTTTTAAATTTTCTTAAAATATTATGAAATAGTAATTATTATTTTCGACATCGCTTTTCAACTTGTTTTAGAACATGACCGAAATCAAGTTGTCAAAAGTGTCACATAATTGCATCTTGCTTACCTGAATTCCCCGTAGCTCGAATAGCATCAACAATTGTACACTCTCCAAGGTTACACAGCTCATTATATATGTTGCTAAGACACTCGTAGTCAGTTTCACAGTTAGTAAAATCATCTAAGGTTCTTCGGCCAAGTGCTCGTAGCAGGTAAGGAATGTTAACAATTTTTTTGCGGTTAACACGAAATCCTCTGTCCAGTTCCTCAAAGGAACCTGGAGTGAAATTATTTCGAAGGATACATCTTTTACATTTGTTGTCGTCTGACGTCAGATAGTATCATACAGCACACATTTCTTCGATGCCATATTTTATCAAGATCATGTTTAAAATTGAATATACGAGGTGTGATCCAAAAGTAATAGGATTTTTTTCAGTAATGTTTGTATTAAGTGATACACATTGATGACATTCATACCATATGTATTTTGCTTCTGTTCTATTTTATGGCGACTTAATAATTTTTATATTGTCATTAGTTAAAATAAGATCATTGTCATAGGTGTTGAGGCATAGGCGGGCCATAGCGTATTGGAAAAAAAACAACATTAATTTGTTGTTATGTTGTCCAAATTATGAAAGTTTAATTTTGCAGTTCCATGATTACCATCATAATATTTAAGTTGCTTAGCGACGTGCAAAAACGCTACATACACAATGACGTTAAATAAAAAGATTAAAAATTGCTATATAGAAAAAAAAAAACGTAGACAAAAAGAAAGTAATCTTTGGAAACGAAAATTCAGTGCAGTTCACCAGGGGTCAAGTAGTCACTAGCAATGCCAACATACATTTGTTTCATGGTTGGAGGAGAACTATCAATGGGAACCTTAAGGCACATGGTAGAGAGCCAGTTCTGACGTTGAAGGGAACAGTGTCAGTGTCGTTTTCCATCTCAAGACTTTTGAATTGTTACACATCATATGTTACGCATTTCTGTGAACAGTGGTTATGGGATATTTTTCAGCAATTGCTACTGGGGAATTTGATGTAAAACATGTAATTTAATTTATCAACCAAGTGCATGTATGTAAGTGAAATGTTGACTTGATTAGACCAGGGTCCGAAACTAAAAAACTGAAAACATTCTCGGTGCTCAGAAATGAACTCCATACTCCAAATAAGGCTTCTGATTGGTCAATTTGGAGAAGAAATTTGCTTCTGATCAATCAAGAATTCTGAGCACAGATTAAACTTTTATAGTTTTGGAACCAGGTTTATATGTTTAAGTTTGATTTGTTTCGAAATTCCGATTACTTCTGGATCCCCCATCGAAGGGGAATATGAATTGTGCAATTTCATAAACTTTGAACAGAAAGTTTAATATACAAAAATAGCAAATGTGTTGTTCATTCCTTTCTATATTTCTTATATAGTTTTCATATTGCCTATATCTCGGGAATCGCCTTGGCCTAGTTATAAGCGTGGGAGATTTGATACTAAGCATCCCGGGTTGAACCCCTGCTCATGGTGGTCATGGCTGAATACGTTTGGGTAAGGAATAGTTCCAAGACTAGCACAGTATTATATATCAATACTGCAATTTATTATATAACCTATAAATAGACGCCTTTTCATTGGCTAAAAAGTAATTTTTTAGAAAAAATATCTAGCGATAGTCACCGGTTTTTTTCTGATATTCACCAGTTTTATAAATAGTAACAGGGGAAGACCGGGGAATCCCATGAGCCGCCTATTAATATCCTTCGCCTTTATCAGTACGCTACGGAATTTTCCGAGGCGCGTTCCGAATGACCACGAAAACTTCCGAAGCTCGTTCGGATGATCATGACAATATTATATAAATATGGCATGGCTTCCAGTGTGACAGTACATATTGTCAACATGAGGAAAATACTGTTAGCCGAGGCGAAGCCGAGGTTAACAGTATTTACCCGAATGTTGACAATATGTAATGTCTGTCACACTGGAAGCCATGCAATATTTATTTTATTATACCGAACAAAATTACACGTTTATTTAATTTATTCTGTACCTTTGTAGGGGAGGTGAACATGGGTAGATCTACTACAATGTAACACACACATACGAATATACCGGTTAACAGTATACTGTTACATGGCACGCGCGTCTAAAAAGTGACGTTATTGTTTGAAATGACGTCATGCACGTGCATAACCAACATTTTAACGCGCGTGCCATGTAACAGTATACTGTTAACCGGTCAAAAACGTAATGTTATCATGAGACAGTAAAAAATTGTCCATGATGAGTATATGAAAATTTAACATTACAAAGTCACGTGAGATATAATAAGATAAATTGAGGGTTATATAATAAAACAGTTATGGGATTTTGAGCTGTTATATATGATGTTGATATGCACCCAAAAAATCATTATTGATTTTTTTTTGGGTGCATAACAGCTGAAAAGTCCATAATTGTATAGTATTGCATGGCTAAACGAGTAAGGTATTGTTGCCTGTATCCGTTCAGCGTATTCGAGAGTCACGTTAAACAAAATACTATAATATAAATTATTTACCAGACCAAGAAATTCTGTTGTACACGTTTTCGTGTTCTGTTTCTTTGATGTGTTTCAGAAAAACATCGCATTTTTCCAATTCCAGTATCATGTCTATCAAATCAACGGTGTTTTTTACGTATGCACCGAGTTTGTCCATGACAACAAAGTCTTCAAGTTTAAGGACATCGCTCAACATCTTTCCTCGTCGATCAATTACTTCAGCTGGATCGAAGTGTATGAAAGTATTGCTTGTTCCATTAACTGTTAATAAAAATACATATTCAGCTTTAGAATCTAACAAAAATGCATTATTCATAATCTGTTTCATATAATATGCGTTCAGATCTGTTTCGCCTGACGAAACGAATTTTCTGATTATTGCGGCCACCAAATAAGATAATCAATTAAGGATCGCTCCTTTAGGGCATTAAACTGTTTCAGAATTAATTTTAAGCCAGAGTGCACATATCTACAACTAAGCTGATGAAAATATTGATGTTGATCTGTCTTAACCATACAATCATTCAATGGCGAGCTTTCCATCGACATACTGGCCTATATAAACGAGTCTCATGAACGCATATGTGATGGTCGGCAAGGGTAAACAAATTCAACTGACCGACCATCACATGTTTCTCCTTCTCCTGCTCATTTAAAATAAAATAACGTTTTAAATGAACTTTCAGACAGGTGACAGTTCATTGTGCTGGTGCACTGGTCTTCTACATTTTATTTTCAACTTTGGACTGTTTTAAAACTCTTTGATATGACACAATAAAAACATAAAGTGACATAATATGCAACATAACCTGTTTTCTAAGCACATTAATTGCATTTCATTTTCCTAAGGTATTTGTCTTCTAACGCTTATATCCTTAAAGATTCCAAAGACCAATCATTATTATGTATAACCCCTTTCATTGGACATATAGCGTTGTTAGTTTGAAGTGAAACAATAGTACATACATGGGGCACATTCGATTGTCATATCAAAGAAAGTGGCTCTAGTGGCTCTAGTCCGAGTAACACCGCAGTTGAACAGAAGATCCCCAAGAAATGTGCAGAGGGGCTCGTTCTTTTCGTCGATGAACGACAGCAGGCTCTGTGACAAAACCGCAGTGTTAGCTTTGAATACAATTATAATTGAACCGACATTGGCTTGAAGAGTTGATGCTTGGAAATACTTTGTGAATAGGTACAGAAACTCTGGGTGTCTGTTTTGTATAGCATGTGTTATCTTCCATGCGTCTTCGTTGTTCATTGTGATACTCATTTGACATTGAGATTCGTGTGTTCCTGTTCGATATCAAAGTATGGGTTTACTTCAATAATATTCACGAAATTCTGTTATAATTCTATTTCAAATGACCAAAAAATATACTTGCTCTTCCTTTATCCTTTATTGAGGAACCACTCCAAATGATCTCTTGGCATAATTAAAATGTCAAAACAACATAATTAGAGTATTAAATTATTAATTGAGAAAGCAAATTAAGTTATTAAAATGGGTAACTTGGAAAGAAGGCAACGTATTTGTTAACGTAATTGTGTAAATCTAATGTCGTCTAAATGGCGGGATAGGGAAGCCAGTAGGATAGAGTAATTTCATTGCCTGATGTAAAACACGTGAAAACAATTCGTTTAAGGGAAAGTAATTCTGTATGGTAGACGGATGTGCCTAGATATATCTGGAATTCCTGGAGACACGGCTGACCCACGAGAAGATGTTGAGGCTAAAATTTTGGAATACACCAGAAAACACAACATCCCCCTAACCAGTTCGGATATAGACAAGTGTCATAGAAAAGGCCGACCTAAAGTCAACATCAACCGTAAGGTGATTATAAAATTTACAAACTCAAAAGCAAGACAATGTGTCTACGAGGCTCGTAAACGTATGGGTGATGGGATTTTCGTACAGGAAAATCTTACGCGTCTACGTGAACACATTGGATTCGAAGCACGCCAATTAGTACGTGCTAAGTTAGTAACTAGAACTTGGGTAGCTGGGTGTAAAATTTATGCTCTTTTCCCAGGTGATTCCAAGAGTCGTGTCATTGATAGTATGGATGTGATCGACCGCATAAGAGAAGGAAGATCCACTTCCCAGGAAGAATAATTGAACGTTCACAACTGTCAACCAGTGTTTGTTTATTTTCGAGTGTTTGTTTACAAACTAGCGTTGAGCTAGATTATGACTTGTGGCTTTACACACACCGGTCGAGTGTAACCAATACAAACAATGTACAAATCATGCGTCGGGCAACTCGACTGTAAAAACATTTTTCTGTAACAAACTTTCGTACCTGTGTTCTTTACCTGGTCACCTATCAGTTGAAACAGACGAAATACATAATCCATCGTCTGCTTTCCATTTTTTTCTCCAAAATCCAATTTCACATGTTTTGAGTCTTTTGACATTATCATATTCAGTTTTAAATGATAATTGCACATTTATCAAATACAGAAATTAAACGTTTTTAATTAATGTATGTATATTTCACATGAAGTTAAAGTAAAAAATTCCAGACGTATCCATTCAATGATGATCACATTTATCTCAAGTCGGTTGTAAATACAATGACCCACTGTACTGTACTACTAAACCACAGGAGCTTGACTCATGAAAAAAAAAATCCGAAAAAAAAAATCCACCAATACTATATATTAAGAAAAGGACTACAACTCCGAACTCTCCGAAAACCGGCTAAGCCTACTGTTACCGTCGATTTCTCTAACAATATTCAAGATATCTTAACATGCTGTACATATCCATTTAGCTGAATCCCTAACCTATCCAACGGTATATAACACTTTACCCTTTTTAAGCAAACCAACGAGTAATTGAGCCATTTATTAACCAAATCTGGGTGATATTGCTTAGTCGGAAAAGTAGTGGGACACCTACAACGGCTCTACAACAATGTCGTTAAGAAGGAAAATCACGCTTAAACTACAATCAGCAGCCAGTTAATGGTCTGAATAGATCAATACCTTCACTATTTAACAAATTCGGCTGTCATAGCTTACCTTTTTAGTGTTTACCATGCACAATCCGTCGATTTACATCGCCACCGATTGAAAATTTCTCGCTACGGCCATTTACTATTGCAAGCGCGCACATGATGCAGATCGGTGACCCCGAATCTGATTGGCTCATCTTTTTACTTTCGTTTTCAATCATATTGCTTACTTTGACCCGGCTCGCAACGGTAATATAAAAGCGCAGCGGAGATCCAGCGAAGAATCAGCAATCACCGATCTGCATCATGTGCGCGCTTGCAATAGTAAATGGCCGTAGCGAGAAATTTTCAATCGGTGGCGATGTAAATCGACGGATTGTGCATGGTAAACACTAAAAAGGTAAGCTATGACAGCCGAATTTGTTAAATAGTGAAGGTATTGATCTATTCAGACCGTTAACTGGCTGCTGATTGTAGTTTAAGCGTGATTTTCCTTCTTAACGACATTGTTGTAGAGCCGTTGTAGGTGTCCCACTACTTTTCCGACTAAGCAATATCACCCAGATTTGGTTAATAAATGGCTCAATTACTCGTTGGTTTGCTTAAAAAGGGTAAAGTGTTATATACCGTTGGATAGGTTAGGGATTCAGCTAAATGGATATGTACAGCATGTTAAGATATCTTGAACATTGTTAGAGAAATCGACGGTAACAGTAGGCTTAGCCGGTTTTCGGAGAGTTCGGAGTTGTAGTCCTTTTCTTAATATATAGTATTGGTGGATTTTTTTTTTTCGGATTTTTTTTTTCATGAGTCAAGCTCCTGTGTACTAAACACCCTCTCAGCGCTCGGATAATATTTTAAAGTATGGGGTGGAGCAGGGTCTCATTGGATTTGTTTCGATTGAAAATATCATAAGTACAGTGTCTTTTTGTGTTTGCAGACTTCCAAAGGTTGACAAATTGTTCATTTTTACAAATTGGCTTAAATGTATATAAAGATTTCATGTCAATAATTATTTTCGACTGCAGCTGTTTGTTGAATGTATATTTGTTGACTTTATCTCCAAATATTGCCATGACCACTATATCAACTTTTTTTTACTTTTGATTTCATTTCAACAAGGTACATGTTATATTATAATTTACAGGGTTTTCTATATAAATGTCATATAAGACATTTAATCATAAGCATTTTTCGCTATATACTGATATATCGGTGGGGATCAGCTTGTACGTTTTGTCGGAGCCGATATCTCAATATATCGTGTCTATTTAACGTTTTATAATCCCTTGAAAATGTATTGTTTGCCTCCCCGTTCGACTTTAATTGATAACTTATCATTACCCTTGATACCTATTTTCATACTCTGTTTACAATGTTCGTGCTACTTGGTTAGTTAAACATGTGTATGATTTTGTTGTTAATTTTAGGTTCCCATTTTCATACAATTAATGTTTGTGTAATAATACCAATGAATTAGACCACATATTGTATCATGTTATTGGGTGCATCATACATGACCCATTCATGAATAAATACTGTAGCGCTGTGTGGTTATATAATTATCTGTGGTTTATTTCTAGAAGTTATTATTATTATTAGTGGTTTATTTTTTTTATTTTTTTGTCATCTTTATTTGTGCACGCCCATGCTGTTCGCATCCCTGTGTTTTAATCAAATTATTACTTTATCTGGTCATGAATAATGATAAAGAACAATTAATTCAAGCATTTCCCCCCTTTACTTTTGATCCCGTACTAGGAAACAGTTTATTTCTAGAAGTCATGTTTTATTTTGTATTTTTTGTTTTTGTAATTTTCAATTTTGTACTCGCATGCCGTTCGGGCCCCTGTGTTTGTTTACTGTTTCGCCGCATACATTCCTGCTCACTGCCACTTTGTTCACATGTTTTTATGTCCAATGGTCGCTCTTCATTAGAAAGGATTAAACGATATATCCTCATAGATAATGGATGATTTAGGCCTTTGGAGAGCGACCATTGGACTTTATTATAACAGTAGACAGCGGACACCTAGATCGTATACCTTTCACAAGTACCCACTTAAACAGATTCTAATTGCATCAAAACGTATAATACATCGTTTAATAAGTGATATTCGTACCGTGAGTACTTTTATATTTCACAGTGTTTTTAACCTCCAATTTGCACTGATAACTGTTTTGCTCTTATCTAACTCATTATATTTAGTGCATGTAAAATATGCAAATGATCGTATTTCAAAGAAGTATTTGCAAACTTCCACCCTCCAAAACATTTGTATGTCTTTAATATTGCGCTTTTTATTAATTTTATCTGGGGATATAGAACTTAATCCCGGGCCAATTGATAATAACAATAAATGTTTTTCAATATTACATCAAAATATTCGTAGCATAAGAAATAAGCTTGACTATATCAAACATAATTTCTTAGATTTCAACATTTTATGTTTCACAGAAACACACCTCTCGATAGATATCCATGACGATGATTTATTACTAGAAGGCTTAGATAAAATATATCGTAAGGATAAATCATCTCATTCGGGCGGCGTTTTAGTTTATGTTTCATCCGATTTATGTCCAACCAGAAATTTTGACTTAGAAAATATTGTTCCTGAATCTATTTGGATTGAAATTAAAGATCAAAGTCAATTTTATCTTATTTGTACTGTATACCGACCTCCACACTATCCAGTTGATTTTTGGGATAGAGTTAACGTCTATATTGAAAAGGCTTCGGATATACACTCAAATATAATAATTTTAGGTGACATAAATGAAGATCAGTTAAATCCTTCTAACAAAAAATTTCGTAATATACTTGAATTAAATAACATGTCCAATATAATAAAAGAACCAACGCGTGTAACTAATACTACTCAAACATTGATAGATCCAATAGCACTTTCGAACCAGCTAACATGTTTTGACTCGGGCATTCACAAAACACCGGGTTTCATTAGTGATCACTTTGGTACATATGCATTTATAAAAAGTGACATATATGAAAATATACCATTCAAAAGAACAGTTTGGAACTATAAGCGTGCTGATTTTAAATTATTTAATAATTTAATTACCATTACAGACTGGACATTTGTACTTGATGGATCTCTAGATGTTGCTACTAAATATTTTATTACAAACTTTATTGACTTAGCGAAATTATGTATTCCAACAAATCTTGTAACAATTCGTCCAAGAGACAAGCCATGGTACAACTCCGAAATTAGACAAACATCCCGTAAGCGCGATAGGCAAAAACAATTAGCTCTCTGTACTGGAAAAAAATCGGATTGGCAAGTTTTTAAACATTTAAGAAACAAGGTAAATAACATGAAAAAACATGCAAAAGAAACATATTTTAATAATCTAGAATACTCATTGGGTGATATTAACTCAACAAATTCTCGCACTTATTGGAAAACAATCAAAATGTTGATTAAAGAAAATTCTAAAAGTTGCTGTGTCTGATGTAGATAAAGCCAATGCTTTAAACGATTTTTTTGTGTCAATTTCATCAATTAACGATTCTCATATCAATCTTCCGCCATTTTTGACGAAAACTAACAAAATCTTAACCGACGTCAAAATCACTGAAACAGAAATAATCGATATTTTATCTAATTTAACTGTAAACAAAGCCAGCGGACCCGATGAAATAAGCCACCGTATGTTAAAAGAAACATGTAAAACTATTTGTCATCCACTTTGTATATTATTCAATCGGTCTTTGCAAGAAAGTAAATATCCAAATGCTTGGAAATTAGCAAATGTTATGCCATTATTCAAAAAAGGAGCAAAGGACTCACCATCAAACTACAGACCAATTTCACTTATAAGTTGTGTAGGAAAGGTTATGGAACGTATTATATTTAAACACATTCACAATTATTTACATGAGAACAAACTTATATATAATAAACAATCCGGTTTTTTACCTGGACATTCCACAGTTTACCAATTAACTGATATCTACAATCAAATTTGCAAAGTTTTTGATGATAAAAAATCTACATGTATGGTGTTTTGTGATATTTCGAAGGCATTCGATCGTGTCTGGCATAAATGTTTGATTTTTAAACTTCGTCAATACGGAATAACTGGCAACCTTATCAATTGGATATCTGACTATTTGACAAATCGTAACCAGAGGGTATCTGTTCAGTCTTCTTTTTCTGAAATAAAATATTTAAATGCTGGTGTGCCCCAAGGTTCTGTATTAGGACCGCTCTTGTTTTTAATTTATGTAAATGATATTGCCGACTCTTTACAAAGTGTAACGCGATTGTTTGCTGATGATAGTTCTCTTGCAGTATCATCAGCGGACACAGTATATACAGAAACTATCATTAATGGAGACCTGCAACAAATATCTCTTTGGGCTAAACAATGGCTAGTCAATTTCAATCCGTCGAAAACAGAAGTAATATTTTTTTCACTTACCAATAGAAATCTTCCATCTTTATATTTTGATAATACACAATTAACATTCGTTGATCACCATAAACATCTAGGAGTAACACTTAGTCACGACGGTACTTGGCACGAACACATTTCGAATATTGCATCATCAGCATCCAAAGTACTTGGTTCGATGAGGATGAT
Organism: Serripes groenlandicus; assembly: GCA_031761405.1. Lineage (NCBI taxonomy): Eukaryota > Metazoa > Mollusca > Bivalvia > Cardiida > Cardiidae > Serripes > Serripes groenlandicus. The sequence goes on along the minus strand of JASEVX010000404.1, from coordinate 91,717 downwards.
GAAATTCAGATTAAAACGCAAAACCCTTAACCAAATATACATATCTTATCTTCGCCCTATCTTAGAATACTCATCCATAATTTGGGATAACTGTACTAAATACGAAACTGATACTTTGGAAAAAATTCAATATGAAGCCGCAAGAATTGTTACAGGCCTAACGCGTTCTGTTTCAATTGAAAAATTACTAAATGAAATTGGTTGGGTTTCTTTGACAGACAGGAGGAAAAAGCAAAAATTAATTATTATTTATAAACAAAAACAAGGCGATTTACCAAGCTATTTGGAAGAACTGTTCCCTTTTACTATATCTGAGTCAAATCCGTACAATCTAAGAAACCATTCTGACTTTGTTACATTGACTAGGCGCGCATAAATATACTCAAGATCAGTTATTCCCTCATCACTGAAACTTTGGAATGAACTTGATATAAATATCCGAGAGTCTACATCACTCCTATCGTTTAAAAGCAAACTTAAAGATCTTTTTAAACCTCCAATAGTACCTAAGTTATTTTTATTCGGTGACCGATACTTATCAATTCAACATACTCGATTAAGAAATAATTGCAGTAATTTAAACGCCGACCTTTATGTTAACCACTTAAGAGATACTCCCATTTGTGCATGTGGTGATGAATTCGAAGATGCAGAACATTTTATTTTTCGATGTGACCTTTTCAGAATTGAAAGACGGCAACTATTTACAAATACTCGTGAATTCCACCCATTAAGTACCATTAAATTATTATACGGCAATGTAGATCTAGCATTAGAGAATGATCAACTTATTTTTCATCATTTCCAGAAATATATTAAACAGACAAAACGTTTTAACCTGAATAATAACTTAAATTAACTGAGTGCTGTCACTGTTGTAGGGTGAGGAGTGTATGTGATGAGGAGTGAGGATTCTATGGGGACTGGGCGGCATGGTATTATTATTTTTTTATGTTTTTTTTTTTTTTTTTTTTTTTTTTTTTTCTCTTACTGTTTTTTCTTTATTTCAATATAGTTTTTCTTTTTCTTTTCATAAGTTCTCTTTTCATTTTTTTTTTTTTTCAATCCGGTAAACATATACATTTATACAGCCGCACTGGAGAGAACTGTAACTAATGTTGTTATAACTTGTAGTTCAATCCATTTGCATATGTTATATATTTTGTTATCATGTAATGTTCATTTGTATATATTGATATTATGTAACAAACGTAATAAAATATGTTTAAATAAAAAAAAATCAAAAAAAGAAATTACCAACTGAAATATGTCAGTAAAAGTTCAGATATTATACATTTGTATTTAACGTAAGTGTTACCCATGTGGCAACAGACCTGCCTGCGCATGCATGCTAAGTATTCTAATGGATACTACTTTACAAAAGTGTATTGAAACCTTCTATGACTAATTAGTGAACGGTGAAGAGTCAGATCAGACTTTTCGGATGAGTTGGCTTATTTGGCTCTACCCTAGTCACAAAAGTCTTACGGCTGGTTTTCGGTGTGAGTCACTCATATAATATTTTACCTGAAGGCAAAGATGGGTAATTTCCACGAATGATTTCCACCTTAACTGTAATAAATAGGAAATATAAAACATCAGTAAATCAGCCACATGGCTTGTGGTATGTATGAATGTTGAAAGAGTATAGACTTGGATATATTTTTTGGCTATAATCACTAACACACGAAATTCACGAATTGAGATTGTTTGAAGTGGTTTCGTGGTAAATTAAGACATAGTACATTTGTTTAATTAAGAAAATAGATGGGTACACAGATATAGATACCAACAGTTTAAAAGACATATGTATCTGCTGATCTACTAGTCGATGTGTATTATTAATGTTTGACAACTAGTGAAAGTTTCGGCTAGGTCGTTAAATTGTTATACCATTTATATTTTAACTTTTGCAAAAACGATTGCAAAATATATTTTTTTCATAAAAGAGTTTCATCGGTGTAACTGAGAAGTAGTTTCACAATAGCTTTAACGTTCGATCTGTACGTGTCCGAATGCACACTTAGAATAAAAGTCCGACTGCATTTTACGAAACATTTTCATATATTTTAACTTATTGCTGATGAAAAACACATAATTGTTTTACCTGCATTTCGATCTCTCCGATTGTCGAACCGGGAAACTTTCTCTTTCAACGAAGGAAACGCTTTCATAAACCCATAGATCGTTTGAAACAACTTTGGCATTTTAACAATGGCCCGAGTCAACACTGCACACGTGTTCGTGCGACTACGCAAATGATGGTCGTATACTTCGATGTATTCATCAATAGTGATCACGAAATTCTCTAAACATCGTAAAGCAAGGCCATGTATATCAACATCTTTCAAGATGTCACCCAGTGGGACAATCAGTAAGTAGTTTAAAGCTGAGATGGCTGCATTATCAGATCTGTCTGAAATATATCGACAACAGATACCAAAATGCGCATTTTTTCAGTCACAAATCCTGATGTAGAAACGATCATAACAGGAATAAAGTGTTTAAATGTCACCAAAACGTTTAAACCATCGTATACCTTCAACTACTGGCACCGACATTGTGAAGGCTTATTCAACAACACATAGCCTGGCCAGCCGGAAAATCCGCAACCCACATTGCGTGTGAGCCGAGATGCTTTTTCAGCGTGTTTATCATTATGAAGGAGTTTTTCGTATTAGTTTCTGTTAGATTTTTTTCTGATATAAGACGTTTTCCAATGTTGTGTAACTCCTGCTTACTTCCGTGTCAAAATATGTATTTGAGTAATATTTCAAAAGGACGCAGGCTTTTCGTTTAAGAAACAAAACCCCTGAATTAGTTTCAGTTTTTTACAAATACACTGTTTTATTATGTAATGAGTGTCTTTACAAAAAGCTGTGGTAGGAACCACGTTTAGTTTAAATATGAGCACGTCTATGGGCTATGATAAAAGTTGATTTTTATAAGCAGTTCAGGCCAAGATCAGTCTGCTCATCCACACATTCTGATTATGATCTCCCCTGTTCACATATTACTTGTACAAGGTAGTTAAAAGCTTTTTTTATTGTATGCAAACAGTTCAAAGTCAGGTCAATCTGCACGGATGCGTACGTTGACCTGCACTCATATTGGTTACAATTGCCGCTCATATACCATGTAAACAAACAAATTGGATATCAAACAATAAAATTCACCTGTTGGTGTTGGCGGGGTATTTTCCAAAGTGTCAACAATATACTTCTGATCACAGGCTTTCAACGTTTCAATGAAGACATCGTATATATCATCAAAACCACCTGTTTTGAGGAGTAGTTTCTGGAGAAGGCGTTCGCTCTGATCAACGACTGTTACGCCAGTACAGATAGACTGACCATCTTCTTCATCCCAAACTCCCCTCTTTATAAGCTGGTCACATACTGCTGGTGTGTCCAAATGGTCTCGTATGTATCTGTAGTTTATCAGTACTTTCTCTGTAGGATTCAACTCTCTCCGTCCAGAAGTGGATACAGACCCTGGCGGAAATCAATATGTGAATTGTTATTAATAGTTGAATAAATAGTAGTATATTAGTTATGGTTTGTGTTTTTCGAAGACAATTAACTAGATTCCTTTGAAAGCGTTTGTTTAATCATTTATGACATTAAAAGTAAGTAAAATCGCGGGTTTGTTTATTCTAGTGCCACCCCTTTTGAAAGTGCCAGACATTTCCGACTTATGAAATACCCCTCCCCTGTCCTGATAACATAATCTAATAATAGACAACTATTGACACCAAAATCTCTTTTGTTAGATTCAACCATACCGTAACCACTTGAATTTCTCCTAACTATAGCAGACATAGTTGTTAGTGCCAAGACTTCGCCGTATTATTTCCCCTCTTTCCTCGCTTTCTGTATATTCTGCAAGTACAATATATGATTAACTGAAAACATTTCTTTGAGAGTTCCGTATTTTGAAAAGAGCGTAGAAGCAATTCTGATTGCTCATCCGAGCCACTAGAACTGCTTTCGCGCTTTTTTCTTTTTATGATTTTATCGCTAGCTTACTTTTTGTAATAAAGATTAATAATAAATATAAAATTATTTTAAATGGAGCTGACAAAATATAAATGTTTTAACCATAAATCAAGCTATCTCTCAAACAACGGTCCATAATAATAATGACAAGGTGGGCAACGACATTTTACCCTCTTTCTTCCGCCTTAAAACGTCTAAACCGACCTGGTCTCAGGGAGAGACAGTTTCATAAATTATTTTTCTCATGAACCACCATATCAATATTTTCCAACCGGCCAATACGCCGGTCTTCTTAAGCTTAATGTTCATTATATTTGGAAATTTGCAGATGGCCTGACCGCCATGCGCTGATGTCACAATTTGCAGTATTCCGCAGCGAAAGATTAATCAAACGACGATTTTAAACATGGTCTAACAAATATTTTTTATAATTCTTTCGAAAACGTACAAATACATGCAGTATTGTTTATTAATAATATTTTTTTCGGAAGAAAAATGATTAAATGCTAATCAGATACATTAGGAGATATTAAGTCCTAATTAGGAGATACTAAATCATAATTAGGAGATAGCCTACTATCTCCTAAGTAGGCGATATAAGTCCTAATTAGGAGATACTTAGTCATAATTAGGGGATAATAAGTCATAATTAGGAGTAAGTATTTCCTAATTATAACATAGTATCTCCTAAGTAGGACTTAGTATCTCCTAATTAGGAGAAGATGTTTCTCAAAAAATATTACAGACTATGGCACTAGGACGCTTTCATACAATTCGAACAAACATTGCTCAGGTACAATATTCTTTTTAAAGCTCGTCATTTCGCGTTAAATATTCGCTGCGGAACGTGATTATTGTGACGGTCAGGCCTTCTGCAAATGTCCACATTTAATGAACATTAAGCTCTATTACAGCGTCGTTATGGTTGTGTTAAACCTTTTGATGCCATGGATCGCGAGAAAAATCATTGTTCGGCCTATTTCTACAAAATAATATGCCATCCCATTTATTGTTCGATTAAACATCTGGCCTGAATGGATGAGGGGGTTAAAATCCTGTTGCACACCTTGTCTTTTTATATAATACAATAGGGAGGCTATTTACAGTATAACACGGTCATGTTTTTAATTTTCTCAAAAGAAAACTCGGACGCCTGTACTTCAATATCCGTCTACATGTAATTCGGTACAACATGCATCCTTTGACAAAAAGTACACTCTGATCTGGCTCTGCACTGTTCGTCAATTAGTCGTAGAGTATTGCAAGACAAGTCTGTAATCCAGTATCAAATTGGATCCGTAAGCATGGAGAGATCCTGAATTGACTGCTTTATATGTCACAGGAATCTTATAACATACACAGTTCGGCCGTTTTGTCAATACTCTTTTTGAAAACATTACCAACGCAATGGGAACATCTGTGAAACTGATGGTTGCTCCCTTATACCCAAACCATGAGGCCATAACTCTGGGGGAATCAATTCCAGCTAATATTGTACGAAAACAAGAAGGCCGGGCAGACGCACGCACATGCTTTGAGCGAAACACGCATGCACAGACTTGTAACTGACGACGAGGCGATTAATCCCGGCAAAATAAATCAACGGTACCAACTTATACATGCAGGCAACCATTATAGTTTCACCTACTAGTTTGATAAGAGAGAATAAATCTTTAATAAGAGGATAAGTGATATTATATATATATACAAAGCAGAGCTCATGTTAAGGTGTGTAGTGCACGTTCTAAAATCAGTATTTGACCTTCCATGTCTATCCTATGGGTACTCAAAACGAATCGTCTGAGTTAGACGGTAGGCGGCTCTATAGTGAATCTACTGGGGTGCATCATTCGAAAAGTGGGTATTTGTGTGTGTCAATTTAGTATAAGTGCCCGTAAGATCTGTTAATATATTGGACATACCATACCGTCTTTGTCATATATCATTTACTACTCTGTTTTTGCAATTCAATTCTTTAGAATGATTATTAATTGCAGTTTAGTTTTGTCGAGAGATATTTTAGCTGTATAAATTGTTAAATAGTAATTGGAATATAAGATTACAACAATACTATATTCTTGTGACTTCTCAGTGAATTTAGAACACCTGTGATAATGTATAATCATCACTTTGAACTTGTATGTGTACACCATTGTAATTCTGTGCATTGAGTCTTGCTTTACTGGGGTAAATTTATTTGAATATATTATACTCGGGTGTGTTATATGTTCAAATGTCTATTGTTGAGACCTAAAACGAATGAACAACTAACATGTTTATCCCATGTTTGGCAAATAATATTCGAAATTCATGAACATTTAAGGTCAAAATTGTATTAAATAATTTCCAGTAAATGCCACGAACGACATAGCGTCTTTGTATGAACAAGTACGTCCTTATGTTACCCAATCTCATCTAAATCAGACCAAAATATACATCTGATCTGACTACCCTTCATAAAGGGTCGTCTCGAATTGACCTTATCTGAGACGTCCTGTATCGGGCAGTCGTCATTTCTATATACGAGCTAGCGAAAGTCTGATTTTAATGAGTTTATATGTTACCTTGATAACAATCAGTGTAGTTTAGCCCAACAGTTTTGGAAATCGTGAGCTGTTTCGTGGGACGTTAGAAGGAGATAGGCAGACATGAGTCCATAGCAGATAATTCGCAGAGATTCATAGACGTTCTTAAAATATGTGTTCAGTAATAAATATAATGTAGAAAATCCCACGCGAAGACTTATATATATATACATAATGCAAAACCCCTTCGTGCCACAACTGTTAATGTTTATGTTTACGTTATATACATGTAAACTATAAACTTCTTTTCATTTTAATGTTGCTTGCAAATGGCACCTATACACTCTTCATCTACATAATGAGCCGTCCCACGAGAAAACAAACATTATGGCCTCTGCGTAATGTATCGACCCAGGGCCGTCTCTGGGAGATAGGTGTATAGAGAAATGATTCTTGAAACATAAATTCCACAGGAGTCGAAAAGTTTCTGACCGGGTTAGCCTGCGCGGCTTGCTTAGGCTGATCCGGGTCGATATTTTACGCAGAGTCCACAATGTTGGTTTTCTCGCGGGACGGCTCATATCAATATATCTGCGTAATGTATCGACCAGATCAGCCTGCGCTGTCCGCGCAGACTGATCCGGCCGACACATTCCGTCTAAGGGGGGATAGATAGAGTAGTGATTCCTGAAACATAAATTCCACAGGAGTCGAAAAGTTTCTGACCGGGTTAGCCTGCGCGGCTTGCTTAGGCTGATCCGGGTCGATATTTTACGCACAGTCCACAATGTTGGTTTTCTCGCGGGACGGCTCATATGTATGTAGTCTAATACCAATCCACGCCTGACCGCCTCTGTGTTGTAGTGGTAGAGAGTCCGCCTCGGGTGTCGTGGGTTCAGTCCCCGGCCGGTCATACCAATTAAGGACTTTAAAAATAGTAGTAATTGCTGCCCTTCTTGACGCTCAGTGTTGTGGGGTTAGCATTACGACTGACTGGCTGTTGTCAGGATAAAATTACCAGTACTACTGCTACCTTACCACGGAAACGCCGTGATATAACTGGAAAAGTGTTGAAAGCGGCGTTAAATAGCAAAACAATCAATAAATCAATCTACATCATATCTGTCAAATTAATACCTGTCATTCACTGCGTTCTATCGAGATAAAGTGTAGCAAATATGAGGTCAAGTTACTTATTATAACGTGCATGTAGGGTTTATTGCTGGGCTTGAAAGACACATCTTCGGTACCCAGGCTATTCATAAAATATATGATACCCTGGGCAAATTGGCTAGCGAAATTTCGTAAAGCATGCTCTACGATTTTCTCCGTAACAACACTGTAATTTTAGTATCGCAAACGGTTTGTGGCATGCGGCCAATCAAAAGGCTGCATTTCATCTAATAAATTATTCATGAGATTTGTACAGCCAATTTGCCCAGGGTATCATATATTTTATGAATAGCCTGGGTACCGAGGATGGAAAGACATAACTAATAATGACAGTTAATAGAAGCTCAGTAAATCAACGCACTCAAAGTGCTGCCAGCAAGGGGCTAACTGCAGATCACGGAGGATTTACCGTTCAAATTCATTTGTTAACACATACACTTCACAAGAAGAATTTGTTATGTACGTTTATTGAATAATATTTGAGTTGAATGCACAATATTGTATACACAGAATGGGGGTCAAAAGAACGCTGCATAACAATGAAAACTATGATGAAATTCCAATTAAAATATCAAAGCAAAAAGTAAACAATCTGTATCTACATTTTCTGGTTACTAAAAACGAAAAATGGTGGCATATTTGTTTCACCTTGTTTGAAATAATTTATATAATTCTTTTAAAATTAACATGATTCATTTTATAAACAAAAGAATGTTTACACTGTGCTATAATAGAACAATAATGAATGGTCCGTGCCTTTTTTTTTTTTTTTTTTTCAGTAATCTAAGATGCCTCAAACAACTGAACATGTTATTTTTCCATAACATAGATAAACAAATACATGCACTGTTTTTCTTATTCTTTCAAATTCTCAATAAGTGTGAATATTCAATGAGCAGGATGTAGAAGTTGTTGATCTGTATAGATCGGTCGGTGGTACTTTTTACTCTGTAGTGTTTTTCACGATAAACAATTTCTATAGATAGTTATACCATCCTAGCGATTTTGCACCATGATGCGAATGAATTTTGAAATTATAAACACAAGGGCCGTGTTGTGTATGTGTACAGCATTAAATGAGAGAAACAGCTGAATAGCTTAGTCGAATATTTAATAATACAAAGATTAACATGAAATGCACTGGTTATATAGAAATATGTAACACTAAGAGACAATAAACACAAAACTCGCCCCCTTTAAATGTAAAGTCATCAATTCAAATTCAATTTTGAAATCGCAATCATAATACACCTGATGAACGTATGCACATACTGATTTAATTTGTTCCGATTGTGATTAGCCATTATGTTCCAATGTCCACGATTACCTCAATTAACATTAACATTTATAGCGGTTCAAAATCCCAACATCGTCTCCAATTTTGCTGTGTATGGGTACAACATTAAATGATGGAACAACCATATAGCTTAGCATAATGTTTAATACTACAAAGATTAACATGGAAAACATGGGTTATATAAAAATGTGTTAAACTAAGAGGCGTGGCTTTGGGTGGATACACTTTCATTAATGAGTTAATTACTTAAGACAATATACACAGAACTGTCCCCTTTCAAAATGTAAAGTCATCAATTCAAATTCAATTTTGAAATCGCAATCATAATTACACCTGCGGAAAGTATGCACATACTGCTTTCATTTGTTCAGTATGTTAATGACACCTGAAGAAAGTATGCACATATTACTCCATACATTATATAGAAAGTCAGATGTGAAGTAATTCAATGCCAATATGTGTAAAACACTATTCTAGATTCCAGTTTCAAAATGATGAGTGTCTTCAGATTTCGCCTACTATAGCAATTGACTGTAACGAGCCCCTTGCCAATAAAACTACTTCTCAATCCAGAGCAATGTAATTTCTTACTAAATGCAACGAATGTGCGCCCAATTGCATAACTTTATAATGTATACAAATGTTAATGTTTAGACTGCCGTAATACGATTACTTACATTGTTTAGATTATTACTTTGTAATCGGAGTTAGTCATTGTAAATGATATGAGCCGCGTCTAGGAATTTGGGATCTTAATGCACCTGCGTATCTGTGAGTATGTGTATCAGGACAGTCTCATCAGATCCTACACTGTCCGTCTACATGTCCGTCTATATGTCATGTAGCATATTTAATATATATGTTGAAACAAAAACTAGATGTGTAGACCATTTACCCTCACATGGTACCGTTATGGAGAGACAATAAGAACACAAACCGCCAGACGCGGCTCATATGTGAAAAGAAAAATAAGTGAAACGTCTAACCTACTATAGTTACTGCTTATGCAATGTCTTACATAAGCTGACATATTAAAACAAGGAAGTTTTCATTCTACTTTAGTTTCAACAAATTTATCATTGTTATCCACTGGTACTTATTTTTAAAATGGACTTATCCAGCTACACTTCGAAGAGCCTATGACCAAAAATAAACTGTTGAGTTGAGCAGCTAACAGCATAGTACCTGATCAGACGACGCACCCTTCACAAAACTGGTTCAAGCTGTTTAAGCACTGGCGTCCGAATTTCTATTACAGAACAAAATGCGGAAAAACACACAGTACCTTGTTAATATACTCAAAAAGTCTCTCTATATTGTATATACGCTATGATAAAAATGATCGTAATGGTAAGTTTGGGGAATCCCTCCAGTGTTCCTATAAATAGCCCCTCTATACGGTCCATACTGGCTAAGTTCATGACGAACTCAAGGAGGGTAGGGTCAGGGGCACGTGCATCGATGGCGCAATCGCAGACACTTGGTTCTCGTGAACGCACATCTCTACCCTGGAGTCAAAGTTCAAAATGGAAGCCGTGGTGTATCCGCTTGTTTTAGTATCGATACCAGAAAGCTCGTATTTCTGTTGTCTAAATGACGGAGCGCAATTATTTGCAAGTGCCCAATTAAACAAATCCTTATTTATCCGCCTTAAAATAAATACATCACTGATTACTGAACTCAAAGGTTCGTATTTTAGAATTATTTACACACCAGCATCCAGTATTGCCACCCTCCGCCATTTTATAACTCTTCTTGAAAATGTATCATAACTTGCATTTTTTTTTTGTCAAAGAAGTGAATGCCTATCATTGTTTATGATCTATCTCCATTCTAAGGTAGGTTGAACATACACACAGCCATCTAATTATTGATCATAAACAGGAAATAAGTAATCTTGCCAATCATTAGTCTACTCATGTTTAAAATTATATGATGATGAGCGTCCTTGTGTCAATGATCGCCAGCAAAATGCGTGTAGAGAATCAAATGACACATTTAAAATTGTCAAGGACGAAATAATTGTGTACGAAAGGCACGATTTGTTTCTCCTTCACATAGTTGTCGTTCTTTACACTCTCTTTATATGCAGAGAGAGTGTTTTAAAATGATATAATGATGAGCGCCCTTGTGTCAATGATGCATAACAATATGCAGTTCGCAAGCAAAATCTAATGACACATCTAAAATTGTCAAGGACGAAATAATTTTGTACAAAAGACCCGATTCGTTTCTTCTTCGCATAATTGTCGTTTTTCATACTCTCTTCATAGGCAGCGAGTGTTCATTCCAAGTATTTTTTATATTAAAAACAGTTTTATCTTAGTTTGTTCTTTTCGTCATTTGTTTCGAACCAAATAAACATTTTAAATCACCTATAATTAACTATTTGTACACTGCAAAGGAGATTTATCTTCGCAGTCGGTATTCAGTAGTCACTTGATCACCATATTTAGCTTAGAAACAGTTCCTATTTTAGATATTCATGGATTAACATTATTAAATGTATTCTACACTAATCAAGACATCTCTTTTAACATGAAAATAACATTCAGTAAGTTAAAATTGCTATTAAAAGGAGAATTCGACGTGATTTTTATCTAGATATTGACACATAACAGTCTGCAGCAAGTCTAGCAGGGACTCTTTTGTCATCGCAAATAAGACAAAGAATCATAAATGCGAGTCAAAATAAAGAAACTGCAAATAATTAAAACATCGGATAATTTATTTCATTTTAGATGTGTCATAACTAAGTGTTTTTAAATAATCATAATTGTAATATGTTCAAGACATTTAAATTGTTTTTTTTTTCTACTGATAACTCTCCTCCCATGTCATTTCCGAAAAGCTATTTTAAAAATATCGCGGGCTCCTTCCCGGCGACTAATAATACAATAGGGAGTCAATTTATAGTAATTCCCCGAGTTAACATTACGGTCGTTATTAGTATAGTATATGGACCATAGAAAGACTATTTGTAGTAGTTTAACTAGGTAGGTATTGCATAATTTTGTTTTATTCTCTCTAAACAAAAACTCGGACGCCTGTGGTTAAAGTGTAAATTGAGTTCTACGTAATACATAGCATGACGGCAAGGACTGGGACTGGAAAATGTAAATCGTTAAGCAAACATGGGTTTATTCAGATTTATCTAAATGACCGAACACTTGTGTGCCAGGTAAAAGCTATAACTTGATTGGTGGAATCAGCTCACAGCTTTCTAACTTTCTGTTAGGTTACTCTGAATTAATACACCTCTGGCTTCTTCGAGAAGATACTAAATTGCAAGTACATGCAATCCCTTAGATAAATCTTTTAAACCCGATCCGGGCTCTAACTCGGAACCTCTGTTCCCATAGATGAACACTTTTCCACGTTGTTACAAAAGCTAGCTCTGTTCCTAAGCAGTACAGGTACAGTATTCGCTGAAACAAAAACCTTAATGCAACTTCTCATTATCTATTCTGAGACATAACACTATGCCAAACGGTGAAACTTTAAAGCCCGTGTTGCTGTAGGCCATAATCGGTTTCCTTCAAAGGTTTATCGTTATGTTTAGAAACTGAAAAATTTAGGTTTGCGAAACCTCTGTCGAATTCCATCAGACATTGCAGCAAAATTTACTCAACAACTGATTATAACGTGGTCATTGTTACGAACAGTTCAATAAATTAATAGGAAATCGAAAAGCTAAAGCTGTTGTCTTTGAAATCTAACGTAGAAATTATTTGATTCTTTGTTTATAGGAAACGGAACATTCTTAGATAAGACCCTTATACTTTAAAATAAGTTCAGAAATAAGAAAGGTACTTGTGTCTTGTTTTTGAAATATTATAAGTATCTTAATTCACGTTCGCGTGTTTTATGAAATTTATCTGTTCCTTTTCTTTCGTCATCAGAAGAAGGTTTATATGAACTAACATTAAGGGTTTTTTGGTGTTGGCGGTTAATGTCGTTTTAAACACTATTTAAGTTATATAACAGAAAGTTTAAGCATGGTCCTTGGGTGAAAAACAGTACTAGGTTAGGATATGTGCGTTGTACAAAGGCTCTCCAACATGGCCGGCGCGACTGGATAATCTTAATTCATTTGCAACCAGTGTAGATCTAAATCAGTTTCACCATCCGTAATTTCATCGGGGGTTCTCAACACTATTTCAGTTATATATCACGAGAACAGAACATGTATGCATGGTCCTTTGTTGACAAACCAGAACTTGGCTATGAAATACGCCTTACCAAAAGCAGCTCCACCATGGCCGATGCAAGCGGGCAATTTTAATGCATACATACTCAGTGTAGATCTTGATCAGTATTCCCATCCGTAAAGCGATTCGTTAGTGCATCGTTCGCAGATCAGAGGGCTTCAATATACCCCTTTTACAATATACATTTAGATCAGATAACAAGGAGTCACATCTATATCTACACTAGTCATGCATACACGAAGTTTGGTTTTCCCGGAGCAATGCTAGATTTACCCTTTCCCACATAAAGTTAGAGCAGGTGACTTTGAAAAAGGAAGAAAATCTTAAAATAAAAGTTTAGTTATTGAACAGAGTTGAAACTGTAAGGTAAAAGGAGAACTTGATCATTATCAGCAATTTTTCCTTTTGCCACACTATTCTCAATTGTCAACCGCTGCAGATGCGGCAAACCGCGTCTATAAGTTGGAAAGGATTAAGTAAAAAAATACGTAACAGTACACAGTGCACAGGTTATATGATATACTGTCAGTTTTTGGTATTCCTCAATGTAAAACCCATGATTCACCTGAGTGGGGAAAGTTGGAGGTCAAAAGTCCTCGGGAAAAAAAGTGTATATTATACGGGTCAAGTCACACGAAAACCGCGTTTCGTGACTTTATGATCAATAGAGATGCTCATGACCATTTTGCATCTCTCTCGCCTGGCCAGGAAAATTCATTTTCGCCATCTGGTAATTTGAGAATACCGCAAGAAAGGAATGTAATTATTGTCGATAGTCGGCTATATAAGTATTCTGTTTTATCGAGCAGTATTAGGAATATTAAGATAAATATGGACAGCCAATAGTATAGATCCTGACCAGACGGCTGGCTTGGTTCTATATTGATGCTTCACACAATAGGTTTGAGCAGACAAACCGTTAAGTAGGCTATTTCCTCGTACTTACCATTAATTACAAATTCTATACTAAGGACGCTTATCGTGTGATGGACTAGTTTCTATTAGAAATAATAGTCGCGTCTAATGGGACTTACTTCCAGTTTCTTGGCAGAAGATGCACGCCTGTATATGTTACATATTTTCGGACGGTAAAGACTCTGGTGAGACTCTGTTGATGCACAGGCTCGAGTGAGTCTTCACTGTTCTCAGATGCCCAATTCGGCAGAAGCGGCTCATATCCTTATATGAACGAGACAATAATATATCTATAGGTGCTACCTATTTACGAAAAAAAAAACCGCAAGATAATTATAAACAAAAATTAAAGAGCATACTTTGGCCATAAAAAAGGATTTATAAGTAATTGACTAGACAATAATAATGTTAATGTCATGTTTCTTGCATTATTAAAACATATTTGGAATTCGTATTGATGTTGTCTATTATTTGAACAGAAAATTATAATGAACGAGGTTAAAACATGAGGGCCAAGATGATCCTTAATCGATCACCTGCATTATGGCAAAGAAGCAAATAGATCAGCCCGTTTCTGATGCCACCTGGCGACTGCCTTTTTCAACCAGTCAATATGACTGGAACACATTATGTAAGGGGTCACATTTCTGCTAAACCCTTTCCCTATTAGAGACGGTTTCTGAGGCCTATGCAACAGACGATTTAGGAAAAGATTGTCGCCACAAGAACAATTGCTTCTTATGAGAAAGTTATCCTTTTGCCACAATGTTTGATAAATAATTATACTTTGAATGAGTAAGTCAATAGCTCATGTATAAGAATTTGGGGTCTTTCATGTTGATACCACTTTTTTGCGGGAAACGACGTCGCTCCATTGACGTTACGCCAAGATGAAGTGTAACGGAAATGACGTCACGTCCTTCTTTGGCTACGATACAGTCAAAATTTAGTTTCGGGCGTAGAAGGCTAATGCTGTCGTTTTTTTGACGAACGGGAAAACATATTTTTTACAGATTTTCATTTATTTTTAACTTTTCGTACAAATGTTAATTGCCAAATATTAAACACAGCACTTAAATGATCTTAAATATCAATTTTAAAAAAAATGATTAAAAAGACGACAATAATTTTCAATCCGTGTTT
Organism: Serripes groenlandicus; assembly: GCA_031761405.1. NCBI lineage: Eukaryota > Metazoa > Mollusca > Bivalvia > Cardiida > Cardiidae > Serripes > Serripes groenlandicus. Next base: position 76,455 of record JASEVX010000404.1, on the reverse strand, counting down.
TTCTGCTCATTTTATACATACCCAAAATACCGATTTAAAAAAAATAATAAAAAGCCGACAATAATTTTCAATCTGTGTTTTACGTCTGATTTTTATACATATCCAAAATGGCGGCCCCCATGGATTTTTCCAGTTTCATTTCAGAAATGAGCGAAAAAAAAACATTAATTAAAAGTTTAAAGCGACTGAACTCCAGATACCCAACTGTCGAAAAAAAATAAAATTTCCAATTTTCAGAAAATAAGTGTTATTTTTGTATTTGGGGCACTAAAATATGATAAATGACATATTACATACCCCTTAGCCCCTATAATCGGTGAGATTTTCTTGTTTTCGATACTTTTTCCATCGCAAATTCTACCCTGTCAGTAACGGGGTAAGTATTTTTAGATAGGAAACCTCCTCATCGGGACAATTGAAAACGTCTCTTTCACTTTATTGATAAAAACCGATACATTTTCTACCCTGGTTTTACTTGGATAACATAAGGAATAACATTTAGGGCGAATTCGAGGTTTTTCTTCTTTTTTTTTTTCTTTTTTTTTTCGTGCCATCTGGAGTTCAGTCGCTCAGGGACCGTGTATATATTGTCCCTGAGTCGCTTTAACCTGTTGTTAGCTCACATGAAAACAAAAAGGATCACTATGAGCTAGTATGATCGTCCTACGTGCGGCGTCCCTTCGTGCGTCGTGCGTTGTTCGTCGTATTCAACAATTCTTTGAACAACATATTCTCTCAAACACATTTGTCAATTCAAACCGAAATAGGGTAATTGACAACATTTTAAAAAGCTTCTCATCTCATCTGAAACTGTTGAACTGATTTCAAGATAAGTTAAAATGATACTAAGATAATATTCTTTAAACGCTAAAGTGATTGGGCGAAAAACATCACCGACACCAGAAAACGGGTGAAATGACCAAACAATAAGAGGCGCAAGTGAAAGAATACACTAGGCATTCCAATTCTGTAAGATCGTTCGTATGACCTAACAGGTGTTAAGCTCTCTTACCACTACACCACATTGCGTATTCCTAGCATACTTTTCGAAAAGTCAACTGACGGCTGCAATTACGTCCATTATTGTTTATAAATACGCGAAAGTCGAGTGTTTGATTGCTTGCCATCTGCTTTACAATGTTTTCATTGGATCGACCGAATAAAGCAAAATCCACCCGCTTGCGTTAATGAGTCAAACGAGTTCGGACTAGTGAAAAACACTCTTAAGTATGTTTGACCTCAATGTCAATCTTGTTTGTAAATGTTGACCGTGCTGTGACCCCTACAAGTCTACAACAGACGACTTAGACTACATATAGAGAAAATATGCAAATCACTGTAAATATAATTAAAATTAGTGAACGGATAAGAAATAATTTTCCTTTAGTCAAAATTTGTTTCAAATATCGTTTGCTGCACATGCATCAAAAAGTGTTTGTAAGCGGGAACGGATTAAATCGTTTCCATGTTAGCTGAATCCTTTCCGTGAAAGATGCTATTACATATGAATTTTGAAAATATTGTGGAAAATGGAGCCATCGCTGACAATGAGCAATTCCTCCTTTTCACACCAATTCTTCCAAACCTGTTTCAAGTAACTTCTTTCCATACTCTAGATATTTAAACTTTTACTACAGGCATTCGTTTACTCTTTCCCCCTTTCAAACACATTTTGAATTATCTGAAACAGATAAATTAATGATATCGAGCAATTTTGCCTTACATCTATGGGAAAATATGGACATCTCTGTTAATGAAAATAATCATTGAAAATAGTTGAAACCTTTGTGGAAAAAGAAAAAATTTGTCACGATAAGCAATTTCTCCTCTTGCCACGATATATTCAAATGCCGTCTGCTGCACATGTGTCAAAAAGCGTCTGTAAGCGGGAGTGGGTTGAACCGTGTCCGTGTCGGGTAGGATGGGACACCCTATTATCGGTGTACTAACGTGTTTTTCTACATAATAATAATAAAGCAAACTTAACTGTAAATTATATCCAGTGTCACTCGTTCCTTTATATGTCCTTATTAATAAACTCACACAAAATGATCATTCACTCCTGTGGAATTTCCAAAAACCATGTTTTTCGGCAGCCATTTTGAAAATTGACTTCCAGGGAGACAATCACTCACCGGGTTAATTACAAAAACATGTGTATGGTGGTCCTGCTGTATCAACTCTTTACAAGATGTGAGATTGTATGTGAAAATGATTATCATATAAAACATTTGTCAGTAAAACAATTATATTTAACTGAAATTGTTAATTTATTAACTGTTCCAAACTATGAACTTATTTACATTATATTTTCAGAATTAATTTGTTAAATTTTCTTATTGGCACAATTTAAACATGATTTCCGAAAAATGACCCATTTCTTTGTTTAGTTTTAGTCCTTATAATAGCATCCTTATTTTTTGTAACACAGTATATGATATAGAGGTTTAAAAATAGCATATGTTCAAATGTATAACCATCACAAACATTCAGGCCAAAAAAACCAAAATCATTTTTTAAAATTTTAGTCCTTAATTTCTTCCGTGTTTTCTATAGACGAAAAAACTTCACGGAATGTAATCAAGTGACTTCAAATTCCTATGATGTTATAAGCAGTTAATAGACAGCATGTTCAAATGTGAAAGAAAAATCAACAATAGGTTTTCTACTAAAGAAATGATGTTTTTGTTGGTGAGGTCAGGGCATGTTGGATTTTCTTTTATTATGGCTAACAATTATGATGTGTCGTAATTTCCGAGAATATTGATTTTTTGAAGAAAAAAAATAAGTACCGTTTGAAAGTCGGGATAACGGGGTTTCCTGGTGGAATCATACAACATCCGCTATTGCGCGCGCAACAAAGAAAACACCGGTTTTGTGTTTACCTTGATATTCGAGATAACACGATATTCGTAGAACCTACTATAGTTCTCTGCTAGGGAAAACGTACATGTTTATTATTATCTAAAATCGACAGTATCTATGTATTTACATATAAGTATCTCTCTCGTTCTCTGTCTCTATCTCTGTCTCTGTCTGTCTCTGTATGTATGTCTGTCTGTCTGTCTCTCTCTGTATGTTTGTCTGTATGTCTATCTTTCTCTCTCTCGCTCACTATCACTCTCTCTCTCTCTATCTTTCTATATATATATATATATATATATATATATATATATATCTCCCTCTCCCTCTCCCTCTCCCTCTCATCTCTCTCTCTCTCTCTCTCTCTCTCTCTCTCTCTCCTCATCTCTCTCTCTCTCTCTCTCTCTCTCTCTCTCTTCTCTCTCTCTCTCTCTCTCTCTCTCTCTCTCTCTCTCTCTCTCTCTCTCTCTCCTCTCTCTCTCTCTCTCTCTCTCTCTCTCTCTCTCTCTCTCTCTCTCTCTCTCTCTCTCTCTCTCTCTCTCTCTCTCATAAACGTATTTGCATATAACTAGTTTATTTGTTGTTTGTTTTTCAGGTCTTGAATATTATTATGTTTTACTAATGTTATTTAATGTATTAGTTCAGATGAATTTATACGATTCTATACATGATACATTTTCATGTTCAAATGTTTGTATGCTATATTTGTTCGTTTGTATATGTGCAATTCCTGTTTATATTGAGCATATGTCACTAAATTGCATTAATTTAAAGAACTTCATTATTCTAACCATATAACGCTTTAAAGTAGTTCGACATGACTATCCGCTAAGCGTTATTGTTTTACGATTCCCTTCACAGCGTGTGATCAATTATTGATAAATCACGGAACCTTACAGAGATTAACGAATATATCGCTTCCGAGCGCAAATATAATTATTGATATTTGTCGCATTTCATGTTGGATAACATTTAGGTGTCTATGTTGAAATGAAACAAGAGTTGCCTTTTATTACGGGTTTACGTCATTTCAACAGTATTGCACATGTATACGTTTCAGTGATCCATTGGTGACACACCAGTATACTAGACTAGGAATTGTGCGTTGCTCAATGGCACTCTACCATGACCACCACGAGCAGGGGTCGAAGTTGCGAGCCTACATTAGTTAACCCTTGGAGTTTCCCTCATATAGACGCTTTCTGACGCCTCTGCAGCAGACGGCTTTTTGAAATCATATATGTGACAAAAGAAGAAATTGCTCAGACGAGCAATTTCTCCTTTTGTCACAATGTTTTCCACTTTTAGTCACAGGTTATCCATTTAATTAAAGAGATTTTCCAATTTTTGACAAAATATGTTTAAAGTCGTCTGCTGCAGAATTGTTCTATGAGGGAAAGGGTTAACAAATACATCGTCTAACGACAAAGGCTCTTGTGGGAGACCACGTGAAAATAACGACACGATTGAGATTTGACTGTTCGTATCCGCTTTTCACCGCCATGGCAGTCACTTTAAAGTCCTTTAGCTTAAGTAGTTGACAAAAGAATGTACATGGTCCGATATGAACAGCGACATTCAGCTTGTGTTGCTTTCAACAGCATTTCAGTTATAAATTTACCTGTACTATTATATGATATCCCCGCAACCCTGGGCACCAAGGAGAGCCATTACTACCATTGTTTTTTAATAGGCTTTGGTTTGACCACAGGCGTCCGAATTTCTATTACTATATGGACGTATAGAGGGGCTATTTATAGTAACACGTGTGGGATTCCCCAAATTACCATTACGATCATTTTTATCAAAGCGTATAGACAATATAGAGAGACTTTTTGAGTATTTTAATGAGGTACTGTGTGATTTTCCGCATTTTTTGCTGTAATAGGAATTCGGACGCCATCGAAGCTTGGAATCGCGCTCCCAAGGCAGACACTTTAAGCACTACATCATGGAATCGCTGACTTCGGGATCAGATCAGCATGCACCTCGATGACCATTGTTCGCAAGGTATCCATCAAGGGTTTAAGAAGTATTCAAAAACAAAACGACAATTAAAGTATGATCAGCTGGCTCCACTATGCTAGTTAACGTCGTCCTCAGAAGTCTTATTTGGAGCATATAATTAATTTCTGATTGCAAAGAATGTTTTCAGAGTTTTGGGACATTAAGCCAAATAGATAAGCCATCATACGAAAACGTCCGTAGGTGTTTTGCGACAGGGGAAGATTCAGACCATACTGCACCTTCGAGCAGTCAGATCAGGATCTTTCCTGTTGCTGTCTAGACGTACAAGCAATATCCTCTCTAGAAACTTATATGAGGCGTTCCACGAGAAAACCAACATTATTGACACTGCGTAAAGTACCGAGCAGGATCAGCCTAAGTATGCCGCACATCTAATCCGGGCAGAAACTTTTCGACTCCTGTGTGGATTTTATGTTTCAGGAATCATTAGGCATACTCTATACATATATCCTCCGAAGACGGAATGTGTCGACCCGGATTAGCCTGCGCGGACTGCGCAGGTTGATCTGGATCGATACATTACGCAGAGTCCATAATGTTGGTTTCCCCGTGGAACGGCTCATATATTTGTATTGACGGATATGGATCCTCTCCATTCTCCATAGGCTTGTTTCTATGATGCTTGTGACGAGTCCGAGCAGAGTAGATCCCGATCTTCGCTACATAGTCACATAATTCCGAAGGTAGCTTTTCGTATGCATAATTATTATCTTTTAATCGGCGCAAAAAAATCAATTTTTCGACAAACTGTTACATTCTGTTACATTCTCTTTCAAGTCTTAATATTTTGTTTTCATATTTTTCACATTTGTCACATTTTATATATTTTCATTTCTTTTACTTTCGTTTCGGTTTAAGCCTTTTTTTAATATTTCTTTCCTTTTCGTTAAATAAACAGTCAACAAGATTGACCTAGATTTGTACTCATTTCATAACAAAAATACGTAACAGAAACACAAATACCACCACGGCGATTTACAACGACTGAGACAGAGCTGGGACCGAAAATTGCATTTATTTCGAACGATGGCATCATGTTTGCTGCGGCATGGGCTCGTGTGTGACAAATCGGGCAGAACTATGAAAGGTAAGTTATCAAATAGATGTAGGTCGACATCACTGCAGAATGGATAATGTCTGTGCACATTTGTATTGTCGATGTCACAACAGACTGGGTGATTGACATTTCAGAGGACCAGATAAGAGAAAGTGAATATGTCTATTATCCACAATATCTCTCTTATTACTCAACCAAATCCTATGTTGTGGGTACTCAAAAGAATCGTCTCAGTGAGACCTTTGGTACAGTATTATGTTGTGTATATCATAATTTATATCGCAATTACCTTATAAACAGTTCTACATGCCAAAATAAACATCCTACATGTATTTTGATTAAAGTTTATCTCCTGCAATTTTGGTCAAACTCTTAAATGGGTCACATGGGGTAAAACACTAGGTCACTAGATAAAATTTAAGAAAACCCTTATGAAAACTCTAGAAGCCTGATTTTTCATTGAATCATTCATAAAGGTTATTAAGATGATTAATTTCCATCAAATCCATGTCTTGTTCAAAACTGGGACATATATGGTAAACTAGAATGGAGTGCTCAGCGGAGCATGTGTGTCACCTGTCCCTGCTCATTGAAAGTGTGACGGACGGACGTACCCATGAAGTGTATTTGTAGGGTTATTTCTTTTGTTTGAAACTTGTGGGTTGCAACCCATAAGTATGCTATTCATTCCGTAATTATCAACCTTTTACAGAATGAATAGCATTAATATATGCAAATAAGATACCCGTTATAAAACAAACAAAAAAAATATTTATCTAAGTGTCTTTATAAGGTGGTGGGTGGGCTTTAGGAACACCCTACAAGTACTCCCTCACCAGACGGACAAAAAATAAATTAATCCCTAAGTGCCTACCATGCTCGCAGGGTGACACAAAAACTTGGTCATTAGGTCAAATATAAGAAAAAAAAGATTGTGAAAACATTAGAGGCCACATTTTTCATCCATTCTTCATGCAAAATCATCAGAACATTATCTCAATGAAATCCCAGTCAGGTTGAAACTTGGTCATCGGGTAAAAAGATTGGTTACTAGGTCAAATTTTAGAATTTAATGCCCCTTAGGAAAAACAGTTGAGCATTGTAGTTCGCTCCACGGCAGATTGTTTAAATTATAGCATTGTTTTAAAGCAGATTTTTTTGTTATGTGGGCAAGATGTAAGTGGGGCTACACTAAAAAGTAACATCTAGGACTATATTATACATAGATGGACTTTGACGTCATCATTGTTTACACAGGCAACAACACAGAGGATTATTAATTGATTATTTGGTGTTTTTATGACGCTTTCGACAATGTTTCAGTTATATCACCACATTTCCTGGGTAAGTTTCCAGTACTACTGGTCCATTTATCCTGACTCCTGCCAGTCAGTCATAATGCTAACCCCCTATATGAGTGCCAAGGAGGGCCACCATTACTACCATTTTAAAAGTCTTTTGCATGACACGGCCGGGCATCGAACCCTCGACCTCCTGTACTGAGGGCGACGCTCTACAACACCCTATATTGTTTGACACAACTCAATCTCTCATAGTTATACTGGTATTTATTTCAGGGCTGTTTTATTGCGGTAGACGATACATGACCTTTATCACAGATGATTTGGATGGAAAACTGATAACTCCTAAAGAGGTTTGAGACTTTGAACCTTAAAATTTCCTTTACGAAATCAATATTTACCTTTTCATTGATGCAGAAACTTTTGATGTCTGATAACTTTATGAAAACATTGTTAAAAAGGATAAGTATTTATCTGAATAAACAAAATTCTTTAAAAGGATAAGTATTTTTCAGAACAAGCAAAATTCTTTTGAAGGTACGTATTGATGGAAATCCAGTTTTGAAATTGCCACTTACAAATTGCTTTATTATTTTTGTCAAAAAATAGAAAACATCCATAATTGAATGGATAACCTATGACAAAAAGTGGAAAACATTGTGGCAAAAGGAGAAATTGCACGTTTTGTACGACAATTCTGCAGCAGATGACTTTCAACATATTTTGTCAAAAAATAGAAAATCTCTTTAATTGAATGGATAACCTATGACATTTTAAAAGAGCTCTGTCTTTATGATATTGCAGATAAAGAAGTACCTCGATAAATATGTTATTGGACAAGAGTCAGCCAAGATCGCTCTGGCCACAGGGACATATCAACATTATAAACGAACAATGCAACATACACTCCAGCCACCAAAGGCCAAAAATATGAAGATATTTGCTTCTCCAAGTAAGTTAAATTCTTTTCCAGGACAAGAAGACTTGAATGACTCATTTGGGAAACAATTTTGAAAAGGAGAAATTGCTCAAAACAACTCTTTAACTCTTTATCTAAATTATGCTTTGTACTTTCTTGATGTTATGTCTTTTCCTTAGATATGTTCAAAGCAGACAAGCTTAACAATTTCATATCAGTTAAACAGTGATAATTATGTTTCTATATCAAGTTTTTTTTTTAGTTCAAAAGTGTTTTTTTAATTTAGTAAAATTCTCGAAATATATGAGTGAAAAGGTCCATTACTTCACATGACTTTTTAAAGGTCATTGGCTTTACAATCATCAGACAAACAATTTAAATAAGAAAACTGAAAGGTTTATATTGATAAAGAGTTGAAAATATTGGATTAAAAGGTGAAATTGCTTGTTTTGCTTGTTAAAGGTTCTTTTTTTTAATTCAAGTATCATTAGGTACAAACAAGAGATATATTCATTACCTGCATACAATAAATATGCAGCAAACGACTTTGACATATTGACGATAAAGTAGACAAAAATAAGAAAAATCCCTATAATTGAAAATATAATAATTATTGAATAGAGTTTAACCCTTTCCCTCATATAGACGCTTTCTGACACCTCTGCAGCAGACGGCTTTTTGAAAACATAGTGACAAAAGAAGAAAATCCTCAAAAGAACCAATTTCTCCTTTTGACACAATGTTTTCCACTTTTAGGTTGACAAAATATGTTGAAAGTCGTCTGCTGCAGAATTGTCGTATAAGGGAAAGGGTTAATATCGTAGTGGCAATTATGAATAGGAGAAATTGCTTCTTATGAGCAATTTCTCCTTTTGCCACAATATTTTCAAAAGCGGTTTGCTGCAGAGGCATCAGAAAGCGTCTGTATGTTGGATAAAGGATCCTCATTGGTATTCAGCATCACAACGTCATAATTGTTTTCAGTCAAACTTTAACCCTTTCCCTCATATAGACGCTTTCTGACACCTCTGCAGCAGACGGCTTTTTGAAGACATAGTGACAAATGAAGAAATTGCTCAAAACGAGCAATTTCTCCTTTTGCCACAATGTTTTCCACTTTTAGACATTATCCATTCAATTTGAGAGATTTTCTATTTTTTGACAAACTATGTTCAAAGTCGTCTGCTGCAGAATTGTCATATCAGTGAAAGTGTTAATAAGACTGTCCTGAATTAGTATTCTGTAAGTATTCTGTTATAGGTAATCTATCTCTGATATTAGGTCCCATTTAACCCTTTCCCATATATAGATGCTTTCTGATGCCTCTGCAGCAGACGACTTTTTAAATCATTGTGGTGAAAGGAGAAATTGCTCATAATGAGCGATTTCTCCATTTGCCACAATATTTCAACTCTATTCAATATTAAATGATACTATCATTTATAGAGATTTTCTCAATTTAGACTTGAGGATTTCAAAGGTGTCTCCTGCAGATTTATTGTATGTGGAAAAGGGTTAATGTGATGATGCATCAACATTCCTTGTCTAAATACTAATTTTACTCATAACCATTATATATACTGCTGCTGTAAATACAGTTGGCAGTTTTACCTTTGATGGCTATAGTTAAAAAAACCTTTCCCACAAGTAACATATCTGCAGCAAACGAATTTAAAAACTCATTGGTTAAAACATGAAAACTATCCTTAAATGAGCGTTTGATTATTATATAATGGTGAAAACTTTATGGCAAAAGGAGATATTTAATGATCGATTTCTACCTTTTCCAAAATGTTTTCAAAAGTCGTTGCTGCACAGGTGTCAGAAAGTGTCTGTATGTATGAAAGGGTTTAAAATCTTTCACTAAGAATAGTTCCTAGGTGACCTTCTACCAAATTCCTTCCCGGCATGTTGATTGTAGGTAATGGGTAAAATTTAAAAAATCTTCTTCCCAGATCATATTAGCCCTATTTTCAAATTATTTCATAAAAATGGTCCTAAGCTGATCGTCTACCAAATTCTGTCATGGCATGTTGAATGGTTGTATTATACTGTATCACAGTGGGCCTCTTAGACTCCATAAACTATAGGCAGGGTGACACATTATGAGTAATTGCCTTTTGCCACAACGTTTCAAAGTTTCCACAGATAAGTCAAAAGTGGGAAAGGGTTATTGCGGATGATTTCATTTTGAAAGGAACTAAGATAAACTTATAAAGTAGACACAGGCTGTCCAGCAGCCCTAAATTTCCTAAAAAATCCTATTTTTATTTTAATTTTGCTAAAAATCCTAAAAAAATGTGGAATTCAAGCGGAAATCCTAAAAAAGCCCTTACTTTTCGTGTCAATTCCTATTTTTTGCTCACCTATGCACGAAGTTCAAGGTGAGCTATTGTGATCACATTTTGTCCGGCGTCTGTCCGTCGTCCGTCGTCAACATTTCAGCTTGTTACCACATTCATCTCTATCAAATCTTGGACATCCACTCATTTTTAGCTCACCAATGCACAAAGTGCAAGGTGAGCTATTGTGATCACATTTTGTCCGGCATCAGTCCATCGTGCGTAGTCCTTCGTCAACATTTGAGCTTGTTAACACTCTACGGGCTACATTTTGCATCCAATCCTCATGAAAGTGTATCAAAACATTCATCTCTATCAAATCTTGGACAAGTTTGAAACTGGGTCATATGAGGTCAAAAACGAGGTCACTAGGTCAAATTGAAGCCAAATCTTGTTAACACTCTGGAGGCCACATTTTCAACTTGAGCATGTTGAAATTTTGTCAGAATGTTTGTCTTAAAGATATCTAGGTCAAGTTTAAATATGGGTCATATTGGGTCAGAATCTAGGTCACTAGGCCAAATTGAGGCAAAATCTTGTTAACTCTGTAGAAGCCGCATGTTTTGCTTCAACAACTTGAAATTTGGTCAGAATGTTGAGCTAAATGATATCTAGGCCAAGTTCGAATATGGGTCATGCGGGGTCAAAAACTAGGTCACTAAAAGGAAAATCTTGTTAACACTTTGGATGCCGCATTTTTTGCTTCAGCAGCTTGAAATTTGGTCAGAATTGTTGTCTAAATGATTTCTAGGTCAAATTGAAGGAAAATCTTTATAACACTCCAGAGGCCGCAAGTTTTGCTTCAGCAATTTGAAATTTTGTCAGAATGTTTATCTAAATGATATCTAAGCCAAGTTCGAATATGGATCATGTAGGGTCAAAAACTAGGTCACTAGGCCAAATTGAAGGAAAATCTTGTTAACACTTCCGATACCGCATTTTTCGCTTCAGCAGCTTGAAATTTGGTCAGAATGTTTGTCTGAATTATATCCAGGTCAAGTTCGAATATGGGTCATATTGGGTCAGAAACAAGGTCAATAAAGGAAAATATTGTTCAAACTCCTGAGGCCGCATTTTTACTTTGAGCAAGTTGAAAATTTGCCACAAGGTTGTCTTGATGATATCTAGTCCATGTTGGAATACGGGTCATATCAGGTAAAAAAATATAGATCACTAGGCCAAATGAAGGAAAATCTTGTGAACACTGTGGAAGTTGCATTCAGAATAATTGTCTTGATGTGTTTTGCATTGCAGTACATTGTATAATTAAGGTGAGCGATCCAGGGCCATCATGGCCCTCTTGTTTTAGATCAGCTAGAGCCAAAGGCTCAAGGTGAGCTATTCTGAACACTTTCTGTCCGTCGTCCGTCGTTAACATTGTATGATTGAGATCATCTTCTCCTTAACTACATGACCAATTTCAACCAAACTTCACAGGATTGTTCCTTTGGTGGATAGTCAGTGGCTTCGAAAGAATGTTGTGTAAGTACTGGTGTGAGAAAGCCAGGAAAACATGGGTAGGTGCACTGACCGCCGTGATATGACCAAAGCTGTTGAAAGCGGCGTTAAACTCCAAACAAACAAACAAACAAATCCTTTGGTGGACCTCTTTCAAAATTGTTCAAAGATTTAAATTTCATCAAGAACTTTGGTTGCTGTGGCATCAGAAAAGGGGAAAATTGCCAAATCTTAAAAAATATTCTTGTCCAAAAGTACTGGCCCGATTTGAAAATTATTTTCCACAAATGTTCCTTGGGGTACCTTCTACGAAGATTGTTCAAATATTTCTGATCCGTTGAAAAACATGGCTGCCAGGGGGCGGAGCTTATTTTCCGTATATGTGCATTGTTAAAACTTTAAAAATCTTCTTGTCCAAAAGTACTGGCCCGATTTAAAAATTATTTAGCACAAATGTTCATTGGGGCACCCTTTACCAAGATTGTTCACATATTTCCAATCCGTTGAAAAACATGGCCACCAGGGGTCGGAGATTGTTTTCCTTATATGTGCATTGTTAAAACTTTAAAAATCTTCTTGTCCAAAAGTACTGACCCGATTTGAAAATTATTTTGCACAAATGTTCCTTGGGGCACCCTTTACCAAGATTGTTCAAATATGTCCGATCCATTGGAAAACATGCTGCAGAATCAGAAAGGGGGCAAAATGTCCAAACTTTAAAAATCTTCTCCTCTGAATCTGCATGTCAGATTCCAATATGGTTTGGTAGAAATTTTCCTTGGGTGAGCCTCTACAAAGATTGTTCAAGGCATACTGTTTGGTTGAAAAACATGGCATTCAGGAGGCATCAGAAAAGGGGAAAAATGACAACGTTTGGAAATTCCATTTTTGTTCTTGTCTGATATTAAGGAAATTGAATAGGAATCCTACTTCAGTGATCCTCTACTTAATTTGTTCAAGCCGTATTGATTGGTTACAAAATCATAGCAACCTCGCGTCATCACAAAAGGGGTTAATTGAACTTTTAGCTACAAATGACAACTCCTACCATTCAACTTGAGCAATTTCAACGTTATTTCACAGGAATATTCCTTTGATGGTCCTCTTTCAAAATTGTTCAAAGACTTGCATTCTTTGTAGAACTTTTGTTGCTGCGGCATCAGAAATTGAGAAAAATACCCAAACTTTAAAAACCTCCATCTCCATAATCCAATTGTCAGATTCCAAGATAATTTGGCAGAAATGTTCTTTGGGTGACTCTACAAAAACTGTTCAAGCCATATTGATTTCGTTGACAAACAGGGCAGCAAAGCGGCATCAGGAAAGGTGCAAAATGACAAAACTTTATAATTCCATTCTTATTAAAGTTCTTGTTTGATTTCAAAATACAAATGGCTTTTACTGATAAACTATTTCTTAAACTGAGTGTCCATTCCTCTGATAAACTATTTCTTAAACTGCGTGTCCATTCCTTGCAGTTTCATTTGAACCCCTGATCAAATTTTCACAGATATTTGCAGTTAAATAATGCTTCTAATTTACTATCATTCAGGTAATCGATTTAGGGCCATCTTGGCCCTCTTGTTCATATTTCTACTTTAGCAATTTTGAAAATTTGTCTTAATGTAGTTTGCAGTTCTTATTCAGATTATGCAATGAAAGGCAGTTGACCAGTGGATCCATGTGTCAAGCTTGTTTATTGGTTGTGACTTTGTGACAAAGATGTGACTACATGTATTAAGTTTATAGCCAATAATAGCTGAGACAATGGAATGCTGGAATACGCTCTGCTTGTACTAAAAGTATTTTTTGTGAGTTTCTTTATTTTTCAAATTTGCGAAGGTAAGTCCATTTAAATGTTTAAAACTGCCTTAACTTAGTTATAAAATTCCTAATTTTAGCCCTAAATTAGCCCTAAAATTTCTTAATTTTATCCCTAAAACTTGCCCTTATTTTTTGTCAAAAAGTGCTGGACAGCCTATAGACAGTTAATTTCTTACCAATTCAGGTAGCAGGAAGCATGCATTATATCATGTAAAGAATCACCCGGATCTACAGGGTAGTTTTAATGCGGAGAAAGATGTCGATGATTCCAACACGGGTCCTGAACAGACTAACTCTGAGAAGAGCAACATCAAACTTAAAAAAAGTAACATCATGATGATAGGCCCTACTGGATCAGGTAATAATTCTACCTTAAGTCTTTTTCACTAACATGACCGTTTTGATATATCTTAAGCAGACGATGTTTGAAAATATTAAGGCAAAAGGAGAAATTGTTCATGATGAGCATTTTCTCATTTGGCCACATTTTTTTCAACTCTATTCAATAATTATACTTTCATATATAGAGATTTTCAATCATTTCGCTTAGATGTTTTTAGAGTTGTGACGTCTGCTGCATATTTACCCACAAATGTTCCCTAGGTGAGTTTGTGCAAAAACCACTAAAGTTAAGTAGATTGGTTGATAAACATGGCCACCAGGGTTGCCAAGCTAGTTTCTGTCATTTTGAAAACATAGTGACAAAAGAAGAAATTGCACAGAACGTGCAATTTCTCCTTTTGTCACAATGTTTTACGGTATGTGGGAATGGGTTATCCAAAACAGGTGCTAAATTGATCTTGTTCAGAACTTTTGATACTGGAATTCTATCCATTGTACGCAGTAATTGGTTTGTGGGTATGACAAACAAGTATGTCAGCAAAAGGTAATTGTTTGTAAGTAATTAGCTTGCTTAACCCTTTCCCTCATACGACAATTCTGCAGCAGACGACTTTGAACATATTTTGTCAAAAACTGGAAAATCTCAATAATTGAATTGATTACGTAGGACTAAAAGTGGGAAACTTTGTTGCAAAAGGAGAAATTGCACGTTTTGTGCAATTTCTTCTTTTATCACTATGTTTTCAAAAAGCCGTCTGCTGCATTATATTCTGCGGGTATTTTATTTCTGCTATTTATTGGTAGTTTTAGCCTTCCTCCTTGGGGCTCAGGGTTGCATGATAGCTTAACATCGGAAGCTCTGATGTAAACAAAAACAATAATGATAGGTCTTGCAATTTACCCAAGAAATGCAGAGAAATAACTCAAATTCTGTTGAAAAAGGTGTAAAATACCATTAACCCTTTACCTCATATAGACGCTTTCTGACGCCTCAGCAGCAGATGGCTTTTTGAAAACATAGTGACAAAAGAAGAAATTGCATAAAAACAAGCAATTTCTCCTTTTGCCACAATGTTTTCCAATTTTTATCATAGGTTATCCATTCAATTATAGAGATTTTCTATTTTTGGACAAAATATGCTCAAAGTCGTCTGCTGCAGATTTGTTGTATGGGGAAAAGGGTTAAACATGCTCTGCTAATTCTGTGGAAACATGCAGACAATTTCCCAAAGATTTACATATACATTAAGTTAAATAATTCCTGTTTCTGATATATCATAAACAAAATCTGCACCTGATAATAAATAATACTGACAATTGGTCCCGGTACACCTAGTCTTGCATTTGAAATATTTCTTCAATGTTCCTACCTTTCAATATAGACTGTTTAACCCGATGGTGAAAGACTAATGGTGCTAGCCTCTGACTTTTGATCAATTATCATAAAGAATAAATGGCAGAGCCCAGGTTCAAACCTTCGACCCCTTGACTGAGCTATCGCGACTCAACTAAAAATGTTTTGAAATACATAATTATATTTTGAAATTTCTTTCTTTTCCTGGCTTGATTGAATTTTGTAGTCAAATAACTTTTTTATAACCCTTTCGCTTTCTGACGCCTCTGCAGCAGACGGCTTTTTGAAAACATAGTGACAAAAGAAGAAATTGCTCAAAACGTGCAATTTCTGCTTTTGCCACAATGTTTTCCACTTTTTGTCATAGGTTATCCATTCACTTTTGGAGATTTTCTATGTTTTGACAAAATACGTTCAAAGTCGTCTGCTGCAGAATTGTCGTATGAGGGAAAGGGTTAATATAACAATTTGATACACATCAAGTAGGTCGAGTGCAAAGGCCTGTATATTATTTTATGCAAATCAACACGTGTTCAATAGTTCCTTTTATATGCAGAGCTCTAGATAAAGGGAAGAAATCTTGATTTTAACTCCACATTATCTCCCCTATATTATGGTTCTTCAAACAAAAAAAATCTCACTTATAAGATTCTTTGGAGAACCCGAGTATAAAGCTTAACCCTTTCTCACATATAGACGCTTTCTGATGCCTCTGTAGCAGACAGCTTTTTGTAAACATGTCGACAAATGAAGAAATTACTCAAATCAAGCAATTTCTACTTTTGTCACCATGATTTCTACTCTTTTCAATTATTGTACTTACTTTTAAAGGGAGTTTCTATTTTTGTTCTGGTATGTTTTTAAAGTGGTCTGCTGCAGATTTTTTGAATGTGGGAAAGGGTTAAAGGTCAAGAAAAGATGTTAGAAAAATGAAATATGCACCTTATATAGACCTGTATATGTGAAATGCTTTGGAATGCTTGTCATAGGACAAATCTGCAACAGAGAGTTAAAAATATAGGAAGTCTTTAAAAGTTAATAGAACAAATTATTGAATAGAGTTTTTGGTTCATCTTAAATTGTTGCTTATATTTTCATTGATTGATTGGGGCTTAACGCCGTTTTTCAACAATTTTTAGCTCCACTGGCTGAAAGCCAGTCGAGCTTATGTCATGGCGAATTGTCCGTCGTGCGTGCGTGCGTGCGTGCGTTAACTTTTTCCTTTAAACGACTTCTTCTCCCTAACCACTTGGCCAATTTGGTTGAAACTTCATGGGAAGCATCCTCTCAATGTCCTCTACTAAATTCCTTCAAATTTTTTTGATCCATTCAAAATTCTGGTTTCCATGGCAACCGAAAGAAAAAAAATAGTGAGAACTTAAAAAATCTTCTTCTCCGAAAGTGTCAGGCCGATTTTCAAATAATTTTGTAGAAATGTTCCTTGGGTGACCCTTTATTAGATTCCTTCAATAAATTTTGATTGGGCGAAAAACATGGCCGCCAGGGGGCGGGGCTTTTTTGCCTTATATAGCTATAGTGAAAACTTAAATAATCTTCTTCTCAAAAAGTGTTCAGCAGATTTTCAAATAATTATGTAGAAATGTTCCGTGGGTGACCCTCTATCAGATTCCTTCAAGCCATGTTGATTGGTAAAAAAACATGGCCGTCACAGGGCGGGGCTATTTTGCCTATATGGCTAAAGAGCAAACTTAAAAAATCTTCTCCTCCAAAAGTGTCAGGCCGATTTTCAAATAATTTTGTAGAAATGTTCCTTGTGTGAACCTTAATTAGATTCCTTCAAGAAATGTTGATTGGGCGAAAAACATGGCCGCCAGGGGGCGGGGCTTTTTTGCGTTATATAGCTATAGTGAAAACTTAAAACATCTTCTTCTCCGAAAGTGTTCAGCCGATTTTCAAATAATTTTGTAGAAATGTTCATTGGGTGACCCTCTATCAGATTCCTTCAAGCCATGTTGATTGGTCGAAAAACATGGCCGCCAGAGGGCGGGGCTATTTTGACTTATATGACCATAGTGAAAACTTAAAAAATCTTCTCCTCCGAAAGTGTCGGGCATATTTTCAAATAATTTTGCAGAAACATTCCTTTGGTGACACTCTACAAGATTCCTTTAAGCCATGGTGGTTGGTAAAAAAAATAGCCACCACGGGGCAGGGCTGTTTGGAGATTTTATTTTTGCCTTATGGCCGTGGAGCGATACTGGTCCTCTTGGGCCTCTTGTTTAGTCAAATCACAGCGGCCAGATCGCCTAATCATGACTGTGTTTCCTAGCTTTTTAACATCAGTACTCCACACAACATATTTCTTAAGTAACTTGCTGCTTGTCCACATTAACTGTTAGCCCATTTGTAAAAGACGAATGACGCTTGTTATAGTGACTTTTGTCAAACGTTGAAAGAATTTTTGCCGAGTTGGGATTCAAACTCACAACCCCTGGATTGACAGTCAGCATCGTTACCGACTGAGCTGCTGGAGCTCTGCTTACTGCTAACACAAGTTTGAGTGTAGATACATTTTCTTTTTCAGGAAAGACATACCTTGTTTCAACTTTAGCTAAATACCTCAATGTTCCTTTTCTGGAGTTTGATTGCACAACACTGACAGCTACAGGTTATGAAGGAGAAAACGTGGAAACCATTTTTGTCCGTCTGCTGCAGGCAGCTAATAATAACGTCAGGCGATGTCAGCATGGTAATTCACTTAGAGTTTTAACCCTTTCCTACTTTCAACTTTATGCAATGACAGTACTTTCTTGTATATATGTTTTAAAAGTCGTCTGCTGCAGATTTGTTATATATGGGAAAAGAGTTAAAAGTTTGGTCATTCCTTATGAATGTAATTGCATTTTTATGTCCTTTGTTTTTAATCATTTTCCGTTAACTGTTTCCCACATACTAGTGCTTCTGCCACAGATGATTTTGAAAACATCGTGGCAAACAAAGAAACAATGCACTCTTTTTCAATTCACCACATTGAATAATTAAACTGTAAATTATAGAGATTTCTTGTATCTTTTGATTAAGTTGTTTTCATAGTTATCTAGCTGCTGCAGATTTATAATAAAGGTTAACCCTTTCCCTCATATAGACGCTTTCTGACGCCTCTGCAGCAGACGGCTTTTTGAAAACATAGTGACAAAAGAAGAAATTGCACAAAACGCGCAATTTCTCCTTTTGCCACAATGTTTTCCACCTTTTGTCATACGTTATCCATTCAATTATGGAGATTTTCTATGTTTTGACAAAATACGTTCAAAGTCGTCTGCTGCAGAATTGTCGTATGAGGGAAAGGGCTAATTATAGGTTTTTTCACCATCATACTTTTGATACAGGAATTAATGCAGCAAACAAGTGTGCACAAGTTTATGATTGGCAGGTAAAGTCAAGTGTTACAAGAGTTCTTGTAATAAACATTCAATGGTAAATAAATTATCAATTTAATATATATATAAATACGGTCAATGAAATCAGTGTTATTTCTTATGACTGGCACTACATATTGATAAAAGAAGGCTGTTTTTATGGCATGAAAATGTATCATGACTATGGTTTTGATATACTATATGTAACATCATTTCACATCATCCAGATGAGATGCTTCTCACAAAAAAAAAAAATCTCATCCCAGGATAAATACTATATATCTTCTTATTACACTGAAATCTGTGTATAAAGACCACCCAAGGGAAGGCAACAATCTGGTCTTTGTTCACAGGTGATATTTTATTGCAGGATCATTTCTGCAGAAAATTATTGAGTTATTGGGAAACTAAAAGTGGAATTTCTTAATGAGGTGGTCTTTCGCAAAGGTTTGACTGTCTAAATGTAATACATGGAACCGCGGTGTTATAATTATTTATTTTACTACAGGTATAGTATACCTTGATGAGGTTGACAAGTTGGCCCGGTCCCGGATGATACAGGGTAAAGATGTCGGAGGGGAGGCTGTACAGCAGGGCTTGTTGAAGATCCTTGAGGGCACAGTTGTTGAAGTACAGGACCAGTTTGTGAAATTTATACAGAAATCAATAGACACTACTAATATATTGTTTATAGCATCAGGTGCATTTAGTGGATTACATAAAGTCGTGGATAAGCGGAAGAAAAAGGTGAGTTAATAATTTTTGTTGTATAGCTTTATTAGGTTTGGGGACTATAGATCTCAACCAAGAATAATAGGATTCCCAAGTTACAAGGAACACATGTTCACCATCATAAGGTGGCGTATCACGCACAAGACCCAGGCCTGTACCTCAAATGTCAAGGTCACACTTCGAGGTCAAAAGTCAAAATGAGGACTGTACCTTGTCTGGCCCGCATCTCAACCATGCATCATAGGATTCCCAAGTAACTAGGCACACATGTTCACCATGATAAGGTGGCATGTCGCGCACAATACCCAGGCCTGTACCTCAAATGTCAAAAGACACAATGTGCTGTCCTCGTCGGTAGGGGACTTTTGTATTGCTTGCTATACGACATTAACTTCTCTTTATCTTATTTATTTTACGTTGATAGTGAAGTGAGTTCCTTAAACTTATATTATGAATCAATCTCAATGTATGCTTTCTCAATATTAACCCTTTCCCACAAATAGTAAATTTGTAGCAAACGACTGAAAACATCTAGGCAAAAATATGGAAAATTTCTCAAAATGTAGGTATAATTACTGAAAAAGGTTGAAAACATTGTGGCAAACAGAGAACTTGCTCTTTTTGAGCATTTTCTCCTTTTGCCACCATGTTTTCAAAAGTCTTCTGCTGCAAAGGCGTCAGAAAGCGTCTACATGTGGGAAAGGGTTAAGCCCGGCCTCTTAACTATAAAACTCTGAAAAAGTTCTCTGTGCTCAGAAATGAATCCCATACTCTAAAAAAGACTATGAATTAGTCAATTTGAGAAAGAAATTTCTTCAGATACTTGAGCACAATGTCTTAACATAGCATATATTATATACACAGTCAAACCTTTGCTAAAGACCACCTTGGAATAGCGATTCCCAGTCTATAGCAGCCACACTTTTAGTTTCATAATTAGTCATTTTCTGCATAAATGACCCTATAATAATTAAAGACCACCGGTGTATAGTTTTGAAACCAGTGCTAGCAGAAGTCCTTATCATGGAATTGATAAAGATTAAATGTTTAAAAAAAATGCTTCATATTTTTTCAGCATGTTGGTTTCGGTGCTCCTATTTTAAAACAAGATGAACTATCACCATTAGGAAAGACAGACATATTTTCTATATTACAAGATGAGAGCATAAAAAGTAGACCACATGAGAGAAAGTTAAAGGACATAAGTGAAACAGATATCATTAATTTTGGATTTTTACCCGAGTTTGTGGGACGAATGCCTAGGATTGTGTTAACTGATCCACTCAACGAAGATGACCTTATACGGATACTTACTGAGCCAAAGAATGCCTTGGTCAAACAGTATAAGCGTTTGTTTGGTATGAATAATGTAAGTATGGTTCTATTTCGATTATTCTATAATCTATAAATAGATCTCCCGGATGTAGTGGTTAGAGAGTCAGCTTAAACCTTTCCCACCTGCAGACACATTTTGATGCAATATCAGCAGAAAACTTTTGAAAACAGTATGGCAAAAGGTGAAATTGCTCATGATGAGCAATTTCTCATTTGGCCACATTGTTTTCAACTTTATTTAACAATGAAACCTTTCCCTCATACAACAATTTTGCACGACTTTAAACATATTTTGTCAAAAAATACAAAATCTCTATAATTGAATGGATAAGCTATGACTAAAAGTGGAAAAGATTGTGTCAAAAGGAGAAATTGCTCGTTTTAAGCAATTTCTTCTTTTGTCACTATGTTTTCAAAAATCTTTAATGGAGATTTTTCAGGTTTTTGTCACTTTTTTGTTTAAGTCGTCTGCTGCAGACTTGTTGTATGTGAGAAAGGGTTAGGGAGTCACAGTGGGGAGATTGGGGTTTGATCTCTGGTCAAGTCATACAAAATACAGTCCAATCTGTGTTTAAAGACCACCTATGGGAAGTAAACAATCTGGTCTTTGTTTACAGGTGGTCTTTAATTACAGGGTCATTTATACAGAAAATGAGTATTTGGGAAACTAAAAGTATGGTCACTATAGACGGAGACTGGTTATTCTAAGGTTGTCTGTAGCACAGGTTTGGCTGTACTTCAAAAATGATAAATGTGACTTCTTTCCTTGACGTCGTTGAAAGCTCTGTAAAACACCAGTCAAACAAAGAAATGTATAAGATCTTTTCAAATCACAAAATGATTTAAAACCTTCCCACCTGCAAACACATCTGCAGCAGACGGCTTTTCAAAAACCCAGCAATATTCTCCTTCAGCTATTAAAGTTTTCAATTCCATTCAATAATTATTCTTTCATTTGTAGAAGGCATTTACATGTACATAAATTCTTTTATCCTTTATTTCAGTGTGATTTAAAGTTTACAGAAGATGCTCTCAAGGCTATAGCAAGAATGGCCTGTAAAAAAGGGACAGGCGCTAGAGGGTTAAAAGCTGAAATGGTGCGTTTTGAGAAACATTTAACCCTTTCCCACATAACCTAAGTTCAAATATTGGTGCAAAAATTGTCCAAGCTATGTCGATTGGTTGGAAAACATGGCTGCCAGACTGCATCAGAAAAGCGGCAAACTTAAAAATCTTTCAAATGCCATTTTAATGAAAGTGATTGTTTGATTTCAAAATAATAATGAAGAAATTTGCCTTCAGTGACTCAACATAATTTGTTAAAGCCCTATTAATTTGTTGAAAAATATTGCATTTTATTTCCCACTCTTGATCAAATTTTCCCCGATATAAAACCAGATATATGCAGTTAAAAAATTGTTTTTATGCAATCACTCGGGTGATCAGTTTGTGAGCCATCTTGACACTCTTGTTTAAAATTCTAAAGTTAGATCTATCTTTAGATAATTTGATAATGCAGGTGGGAAAGGTTTAATAATTAATTCTTTATCCTTTTCCCACATGCAACAACAAATCTGCAGCAGACAGCTTCAAACACATCTACTTAAAAACAAAGAAAATATCTATAGATGAATGTATACTGAAAAAAGTAGAAACCATTGTGGCAAAATGTAAAATCGCTCATCATGAGCAATTTCTTCTCTTGCCACATTGTTTTCAATGTTGTCTGCTAGATAGGCCTCAGAAAGAGTCCATAAGTGGGAAAGGGTTATTAAAATACCTAATTTATCATTTCAGGATAAGTTGTTACATCCTGCCATGTATGACGTTCCAGGATCTGATATCTTGTGTGTGATGATTAACGAGGACTGCGTGTTGAATAAAGTGCCGGCTGTCTACAGACGCGAATCACAGGACAGTCAAAATCTGAAGACTGCAAAGCTCAACAATTGATAGTGATTGGATTTAAGCTGTCTTTTTTAGCTCAACTATTCGAAGAATACAAGAGCTATACTACTCACCCTGGTGTCGGCGTCCATGTCACACCTTGATTAAGATTTTGCATGCAAGTACTTAAATACTACATGTATTGCATTGAAACTGTCTTCAACCCTACCCAACTATTACACCTATGTAGATTATCAAGTTAAATAACTCTATCCTGCATTTTATGCAAGTTATGGCCCTTTTTTACTTAGAAATTCTGGTTAAAGTTTTGCGTGCAACTAAATCAAGAGTCCATATCTCAATATTTACTTGATGCATTGCATTGAAACTTTATATAACTCTACCAACTATCACACTTATGTAGATTATCAAGTTAGATAACTCTATCCTGCATTTTATGCAAGTTATGGATTTTTTACTTAGAAAGTCTGGTTAAAGTTTAGAGTGCAACTACATCAAGTTAAATAACTCTCCTGCATATAATGCTTTTTGTTAATGTTTTGTATGCAACTACATTAGAGTCCATTATCTCAGTAACTTAAATAAGCGCTGAAATAGTCGAGCGCGCTGTCCTCCAACAGCTCATGTTTATTGAGTTAAAATCAGTATTATCATGGCAATTAACCCATAGGGTTTCCTGGCTTTCTCAAACAAGTACTCCACACAAGTTATATCACAGGCAACTGACTACCTTCCCATATGAATTAGTTGTAGCTCTTTGCTTGAAGACAAGTGATGCTAATCACGAGTAGATCGTTAAAAATAATTAATGGACAAGCTGAGGTTGAAATATTACAGTCCATGATATGACTGCACATGTTTTGAGCAAATTTTTTTGTTGCCACAATGTTTCCACACCATTCAATAATCATACTTTTATTTACAGAGATTTCACATATTTTCACTTTGATGTTTTCAAAGTTGTCAGCTGCAGATTTATCGTTTGACGGAGTTCAAGTCAACATAACGTTGTTTAACCCTTTCCCCCTCATATACAATGTATATGTTTTCTGACACCTCTGCAGCAGACGACTTTTTGAAAACATAGTGACAAAAGAAGAAATTGCTCAAAACAAGCAATTTCTCCTTTTGCCACAATGTTTTCCTGTTTTAGTCATAGGTTATCGATTCAATTATAGAGATTTTCTATTTTTTGACAAAATATGTTGAAAGTCGTCTGCTGCAGAATTGTCGTATTAGGGAAAGGGTCCAGTATAGCAGGATAAGGATCAATGTTCTTAACAATTCTGCAGCAGGCAACATGAATAACATCTAGCCAAACATGGGGAAAACTCATTAATTGAGAGTATAATTATTGATGATGATGATTATAGAATAGAGTTGAAAACATTAGAAAACAAAAAGATAAAAAAAATATTGAAGCATTTTCTCCTTATTGCCACTCAGTTCTCAAAAGTCGTATGCAAGTTAGAAAGTATTAAAATAAATAATTTGCCCTCCAATTGTTATATTGTTGGCTGCCTCTTGATTCATTATACTACCTACAACTTAACCATTCCCACATACAACAAGTCTGCAGCAGACGACTTTAAAAATATCTACTAAAAATAATGGACAATCCCTATGATTGTAGGTATAATTACTGAAATAAGTTGAAAACTTTGTGGCAAACTGAGAAATTGCTCATTTTGTTTTCAAAAGTCGTTTGCTGCAGATGCGTCTACAGGTGGGAAAGGGTTAAGGATGGGTGATGAGTCGGATATAGTTACTGTGAGGCAAAACTCATTTAACTAATTATGATCCAGGCCTGCAAGTAGTTTGATTAAAGGTTAATTAAATCTCTCCAGTTGAAAGAAAGGACTTTGGTCGAGAATCTCCATTGCGATACCTCTGCAGCAGAGTACTTTTGAAAACAGTGTGGCGAAAAGAGAAATTGCTCAAAATGACCGTGGGAGAGGATTAATAGCTTCCCAATATTTTACTAATGCTACTAATTCATTTTGTTATTGTTTTAACTTTAAAGTGCAGGCACATACCAGTTGTAAAACATGTATAGTTTATCTTTTAATTGAACATTTTAACCTATGTATATCCTTTGGTGGATTTTTACTTTTATTTCATGATCCGTTTTCTGACCTGATGGTTAACATTGTAATGCATCTGCAGCAGACTGTGTTTGAAAACATCGTGGCAACGCGAGAAATTGCCCATCATGAGAATGTTTGTCTAGAAGTTTCTGAAGTCATCTGCTGCACATTTGTTGTATTTGGAAAAGCATTAATGTCAGGTAGCTTGGAACGTCTTGGCTAGAAAATGGAACATCTCTGTATATGAAAGTGTAATTATTGAATAAGAGTTGAAAACATTATCGCATTAGGAAAACAACTCGAGATTTGACTGCAAGTGGGAAAGGATTAAGAAATTTGGGGAAAATCCGTTTCCCACATACAACAAATGCAGCAGACGAATTTGAACATACACCTGTAGCCATGTAAAAACATGGAAAATCTCTATATATAAAGCTATACTTACAGAAATAGATTGAACCCATTGTTACAAATAAAAGCAATTTCTCCTTTAGTTATGATGTTTTCAAATGTTGTCTGCTGCAGAGGCATCTGTATGTAGGAAGTGTTAAGTAAGCTGAGGTTTTGAATTTATTATCTCCAGTTAAACCCAATTTTCCTTTCTTCAATTCCCTCCAGGTGATTTTAATTTTTAGGTCTCTAAATAAGGCGTTGTAAAGGGAGTCTAAGTGATCTAGTTAAGACATAATTATGTCAACTCAGGAGAATATAATGTTGTTTACTTGAAATAAATTGTATTAAAATCATATTAATGTAAACAAGTTTTAATCTTTTTGTGGTCATGTTGGTATGAAGAAGACTTCACCTTCTCATGTGTTTTCTGGCTTTCTTAAACCAGTACTCCACACAACATTCTTTCCAAGCAATAGGCTGCTTCTTCCACATAGACTGTAAGCCCATGGTGGAAGACTAGTGAGGCTTGTCACAGTGACTTTTGTCAAACGTCAGAAAGAATGTTGGCCGAGCTGGGATTTAAACTCACAACCCCTGAATTTACATTTCGTGTCGCTACTGACTGAGCTAACAAATTAGACAAAGATAGGTATAATCGCGAATATTTATAGAAAAGTTGTGGGGTGTACAGTTGTCAATAAGTCCTTTCTATATTTCAAGATGCTTTATCTTTTTCATCTACTTTTTACCCTTTCCCACGTGCAACACATTTGCAGCATACAAGTAAAAAATATGGAAACTCTATACAAATTCAATTTTTGGATAAAGTTGAAAAAACATTGTGGCAAAAGGGGAAATTGTTCATCATAAGCAATGTTTCCTTTTGCCACAATGTTTTTTAAAGTCTCCTGCTGCAGAGGTATGAGATTAATTGAGTCAAATGCATTGTCTGTGTATGTTTCAATTTCCCACCTTCAGATACTCGTAACCCAAAACTCTTTTTCACTTTTATCCTTGCAATTTATGCACAAGATTTTCTATATTTTTGCTTAGATCCGCTGCAGATTTGTTGAATGTTGGTAACAGGGTTTAAACTCCTTTGTCAACAACATTTCGTGAATTTCCTGCTACATTGTATAACGGCAATAAATTATATATATATATCTTACAAAGATTTATAGGAATGTTAAAAATCAATTCTCCTTGTCGGAAATAATTCCAATGGGAGCTTACAGTTACTGGATGAAATATAATTTGCAAATCTTTAATAATAAAGTATGGTTTTAACCTTTTGTCACATGAAGATGCATTTTGACGCCTCTGCAGCAGTTGACTTAAGCTAAATTGTTCTCATCTTAATTCAATGATTAGACATACATATGATAAATGTTGGTGACCTTTCCAGCAAAAGAAATGACCACCCAACCTGCATGACATGGTCCCCCCTAAAAATTAAAAATAAGGAACGTCTTTGGTGCATTTTAAGCCATACTTGGGAGTTATTTTAGATGTATCTAACGTCTGGAAAATGTACCTATTTTGACTACCATGATGTGTTATTTTGAAATATTATTTTCCGGACGTTTTCCATTTGGAGATGCATACAATTTTGATACAGACGTGCCAGTCACGTCACGAGAAAGACAGCGTTTATTGCAGGCTTCAACACACAGGTCGTTTTGGATCTATCAGAATCTGATTTTTCTCATTTTTTTTGCTTTTCAGATGGTAATAAGTTAAAAACCACAGTATCAAATGGGCTTAAATGTGAGGGAATCATCCTTCAACATAAACTTATAAGAAAACAATATTTAGGGGAAGCAACTCTAAATTGACGGACTACAATCAATTTGCCTTGGCTAAACTCGTTAAGTACAACAACAGCCCAATAAAATAATTATCACACCAACACATGTACATTTACCAATTAACATATAGTGTCATTATGTCCTGTGTACTGCGTTGAGCGTCCTGCATAGGCCAAGTGTATTTTATCTTTTCAATTGGATATGACTTCCGGTACAAATAGCTGTCCCTCTGTGACTCAGTAACAGAGATATGATTTCAGTGATAATCCCGGCCGAGCCCTGGTAGCTCAGTCGGAAGCGACGCAGGTTGTGAGTTCGAACCCCAGCTCGGCCAACATTCTTTCCGATGTTTGACAAAAGTCACTGTGACAAGCGTCATTCGTCTTTCACCAATGGGCAAACAATGAATGTGGAAAAGCAGCCAGTTGCTTGGAGAGTATGTTGTGTGGGGTACTGGTGCGAGAAAACCAGGAAACATGAGTAGGTGAACTGGCCTCCATGATATGACTGAACAAGAGGCCCAAGAGGGCCTTTACTGGCATGATTCTTTGGTCGCTCTATTGTGTTCACAAGCTGTATTATGGCAATTCGGACAATTTCAAGGGCCATAATCCAGTCATGCATGGGCGGATCTTGCTGGTTTTTGAAAGGAACCAACCTCTCATCAATATTTAACTACTATCCTAGTTTGGTGAAGGTCAGATAGTAAATGGAGGCTCTATTGTGTTCACAAGCTGTATTATAGCAATTTTAACAATTTCAAGGGCCATAATACAGTCATGCACTGGCGGATATGGCTGGTCTTTGAAAGGAACCGAGCTCTCATGGATATCTAACTACTGTATAAGTTTGATTGAAATACAATCAAAACTGAAGACTTTATTGTGTTCACAAGCAATTGTTTACGGATGCACGCACAGACGACTGACACAACGCCATCCCATAATCTCTTCTGGCCTTTGGCCAGTATAGCTAAAAATTGTTGGAAACAGTGTTAAACCGCAATCAATCAATCAACCGGACGTCCGAGACGATATCACATGTATGGATTATACTCGGATTGAGAGATTTTCCGTAGTTATTTTTGCCTAGATGTTTCATCTGCTGCATATTTGTTGTATAGGGGAAAAGGATAAGACACTAAAATACAACTAGAGAAAATGAGTGATTGCTTATTATGGACAATTCTCCTTTTCTCACAATGATTTCAAAACCCGTCTTCTACAGTGGAATTGAAATTCAACTGTGTCAGTGAAAGGAAATATATGAGTCGATCAATGGAGAAAGGTACAAGTAAGCTAACATTTGTAAACAGTGTAGCACCAGATCAGCATTTGCGTTGACAGTCTGACCAAGAAATCAACCATCAAAATATTTCTAACACAAACTTCTTAGAAGGAACTTGTGTAGATTCTGATAAGTTGGAGCAGATGTACAGTTTGATCTGAACCTACACTGTTCCGAATGCCAACTTGTGCCTTTACCTATTGACGGACTCATATCATATCAACATTTTGTTAAAGCCGTTTTAACAATGGAAAAAAACAACAACATTAAATCATTTCCATAATGTGGTAAAAAGTGTTCTTTTTAATATATCCGAGTAGTAATATTTTAACGTTTTGAAAAATTTGGAAGTATGACTCATTCACACCATGACAGACAAACAGATAAACAATTGAAATAGGATCACTTCCTGATACGGCAAGATAAATATCCACTATAACACGGAGGACATTATTCTGTAGGCCACCAGTTTGGCTGTAAAGCAGTCATTTTAGCACTTAAACCAGTCCTTGTTTTAACACTTAATTCGCCCTTAACATCAGCAATTCTGAGTAGACCAAGTCCATATTGACCTGCACAAATTCGAAACTTTCCAACGTTTTTATTCTTTTCATTCACAATGTTTTCGCCTGGATCTATCTCCCCTGGTGAAGGTCTGGAAATAAAAATGGTTATTAGAGTGCAACAGTAGCAAACCCTTTCCCATATTCAGATGCATTTAAATGCATTAGAAAGCACAAAATGAGCAATTTCTCCATATTCTTGCTTACAAGTCTCCCTTCGCAATGTTGTCTGCTGCAGATTTGATGGAAAGTGATAAGTATCATACATGTAAGCTTTGAACATATCATGAGTTCAACATTTATCTGGAGTTATGTATTTGTACATGTAATTTTGGTCAATGGAGTATGGCACTTTTTGAGTATTTGTTTTTTCTTTCAAAATGTTTTCAAATGATGGTTGCTACAATTGGGTATAAACATGTCTTATGAAGAAAATGGTGAAGTTTAATAATCCCTTTCCAAGACACATTCTGATGCATCTGCAGCAGACAACTGTTTAAAACATCATAATGAGCAATTTCTCCTTTTTCCTGAATGTTTTCGACTCTATTCAATGATCAATTTTTCTTTCCTTGAGATATTCCTTTGCTTTGCTAAGATATTTTCAGAGAGGTCTGCTGCAGATTTATTGTAAGTGGGAGAGAAAAAATTGATTGATTAGGGTTTACACCTAATCATGTGTTTCCTGGCATTCTCACACCAGTACTACATACAACATTCTTTCCAAACATTTGACTGTTAGGCTGTTAGGCCTTTGGTGGTAGACAAATGACCCTTGTCACAGTGACTTTTGTCAAACATTGGGAAGATTATTAGCCGAGCTGGGGTTCAAACTCACAACCCCTGGATTGACAGCCAAATTTGCAACTGACTGAGCTACCGGGGCTTGGAAAGGCTTAAACCTTTCCCCTCATAAAGACAGTTTCTGATGCCTCTGAAGCAGACAACTTTTTGAAAACATGTCAACAAAAGAAGAAATTGCTCAAAACAATCAATTTCTCCTTTTGTCACCACGTTTTCAACTCAATTCAAATATTGTACTTTCGTTTAAAAAGTTTCTAATGTTTTCAAAGTCATCTGCTGTAAATTTGTTGTATGTGGGCAAAGGGTTAAGAGCCTGTAACAGTATTAAACTGAATTCATTTTGTTTAGCAGATCAGATTAAGATTTGAATTATAATCATGGCACCTCATTACAGTACAAAACAGTTTGATGAAACATTTGACTCTTTCCCAAGTGCAAAATATCTGCAGCAGATGATTTTTAAAACAACAAGTAAAAAATATGAAAACTCTCTACAAATGAAATTTTGGAATTAAGTCAAATGAGAATTGGTCCACAAGACGGGCATAAATGGAATTATCCCATCTTAATTTAACTAGAAGTATATATTTTACTTACTCAGTAAATAAGAGTGGCATGATTCGTTTACGTATTACACCTGTATGATGTGTTCTAGCAGTGAGCTCTTGACCCAAATAACAGCCTTTAGTGAAACTTACTGAAATACAACAGACAATATATGTTACTAAAAAAGATTCATGACATCAAAAACTGAGAGTGAAAGACGGAGTTTGAAAACAAAATGTTATATTGGTAAAGTTTAATATTTATAACAAGAGCTGTCGGAGGACAGCATGCTCGACTATTCCACCACTTATTTGATTACTGAGATAATGGACTCTAATGAAGTTGCATGCTAAACATTAACCACAATGTCTTAAAGGGTGATAATTTGCATTATATGCAGGATAGTTATTTAACTTGATTATTTGTGGGTGTGATGGTTGGGAAGGGTTGTATAACGTTTCAATGGAATGCATCAAGTAGTTACTAAGATATGGACTCTTAATGTAGTTGCACGCAAAGTGACCTTGACCTTTGACCTTATGATCCCATGACCTGTTTGAGTCGAGTGCTGATCATGACCATTAACCAAACTAAGTTCCAGGGTCATAGGCCTAAGCAATCAGTAGTTTTAAAGCAAGGAATGTTTCTGTATTGAAGGTCACAGTGAACTTGACCTTTGACCTATTGACTCCAAACTCTCTAGGCATCACCAGCTTGCTATGATGTATGTCCATACCATGTTTGAAGATCATAGACCTAGGCGTATGTAAGTTATAAGGGTAAATGCTAGCTTTCACAAAAACTTTAACCATTAACTGTTTCTTTACAGAAAGGTCACAGTAACCTTGACCTTTGACCTAGTAACTCCAAAAACTCTCTAGGCAAAACCAACTTGAAGATCACAGGCCTAAGTGTATGTTAGTTATAAGGGTAAATGCTAGCTTGCACGAAAACTTTTAACCATGAACTGTTTCCATATAGAAGGTCACAGTGACCTTGACCTTTGACCTTCTGACTCCAAAGTTTATAGGCATCACCAACTTGCTATGAAGAATGTCCATACCAAGTTTGAAGATCATTGGCCTAGGCGTATGTTAGTTATAAGGCCCTAAGGGTAAATGCTAGCTTGTACAAAAACTTTAACCATGAACTGTTTCTATATAGAAAGTTACAGTGAGCTTGACCTTTGACCTACTGACTCCAAACTGTGTAGGCATCACCAACTTGCTATGAAGTATGTCCATACCAAGTTTGAAGATCATTGGCCTAGGCGTATGTAAGTTATAAGGGTAAATGCTAGCTTGCACAAAAACTTTAACCAACGGCGACGCTGACGCTGACACCGACGCCGCGGTGACTACAATAGCTCCCCTTATTCTTCGAATAGTTGAGCTAAAAAGTAAAAAAAATAACATGAAACTGACCCTTGTACAAAGATGTATATTGTCCCTTTCTGATGCCTCTGCAGCAGACAACTTTTAAAATATTGTGGCAAAAGGAGAAATTGCTCAAAACAAGCAATTTCTCCTTTTGCCACAATGTTTCAACAATTTTTAGTTATTATATTTACATTTATAGAGCTTTTCCGTGTTTTTGTCTGGAATTTTTCAAAATTTATCTGCTGCAGATTGTTTGTGGGTTTGTTGGTTCTGCCTTTGGATTTTTCCAAGCAAACAGCACATGTACAGGTTAAGTCTCCAGTCTCTGTAACACAGGGGATCTAATACAAGAAATGGTGACCTTGACCTTGAGCCTAATGACCTCAAAAATTGTTTATAATAATAAATAATTATACTTTTTCTATATTTTATCCTGCAAGATTTCAAAGTTGTCTGCTACAAATTTGTTGCATGTGGGAACAGAGTTTAAAAACATGTACTTAAAGAAACCATCTTTGTAAGATTATATTATCTTTGTCAAGTAATACCTCCATTCATATAGACTAAGTTACACTCCAAAGGTAAGCAATTTCCAAAAGGAAGATCTTCAGGTCCTTCTGGTATACCCCATTTAACTCTATTCTCATGATACAAACTTTCATCCGTGCCTTCCATCTTCACACTAGCTGTAACAAAACAAAAAAACTTAACCCTTTCCCACATTTGACATTTCTGCAGCAGATGCCTTCGTAAACATATTGGCAAAAATGTGAAATATCTCCAAAAGTTCAATCATTAAATGGAATTGAAAACATTGTGGCAAAAGGAGAAATTGCTCATCATGAGCAGTTTCTCCTTTTGCCACAATGTTTTCAAAAGTCGTCTGCTGCAAAACGTCGGAATGTTTCTGCAAGTGGGAAAGGGTTAATTCTTAAATTAAAATCTCCCGCCAAACTGAAATTGTGAAACAAAGCTTGGAACACCTTAGTATACTAGTTACTAATTAAAATCTATTTCAAAAGTTGTGGACTATGTGGGATGCCTCTTCAGTGTTCAATTTGACCGAGTGACCTTGGTTGTTTTTACCTCACTTGACCAAGTTTCAAACATGAACTAAGCCTGATTGAAATGAATGTTTGATGACAAATGTTGCCCCTGGAGTGTTCAAAATGTTTGAAATCTTGACCTGGTGACCTAGTTTCTGACCCCATATGACCTAGTTTAGAGCTTCACTGAGATTTGATGAAATAACTATTCTGATAAATGGACAATGGCCTCTAGAATGTTCTTAGGTATTTTGAGATAAACCATTGGATTAAGGGAGATAACTTGGTATGAACTAAAATATTCTAGCAAAGGAAAAATTAAGTAAAAGTTTTGCAATAGTGTTGAAAACATTGTGGCCAAAATACGTCATAATATGTGAGTGTGTGCGAAGGGATTACTAAAATTCATACCAATAAGTCTAGATCCAAACTGTGGGACTCGAGGGTCTGCGGTCTGTAATATAACATCTTTGTCTGGTAGAGGTAGGGTGGAGGGCTGTCCTAGTGAAGCAAACACAGCCAACTCAGTAACTGGTTCAAGGGTGACCTGCATAGACAAAATTTAACAACTTTAACTGAAATACATTTATTTTATCCATTTATTATTGTTTTTAGATGCATCTGCAGCATGCGGGTTGAAAATATTGTGGTAAAAGGAGAAATTCATATTGTGACTATTAAAAGGAGAAATTGAGCATAATTTCACATTTTGTCTCAATATTTTCAACACTATTTAATTAAGTTGTCTGCTGTGGAATTGTTCGGTAGGGTTTAACAGCTGTGTAAGCTTAAGAGTAGGAAATTGATAGATTGATTTGCTACTAGTTACCTATCTAAATATTTAATATAAGTGTACGCAATGCTGATATGACATTAAACCTTTCCCACACACAGCAAACGACTTTGAACAAATATTTGAAAAATGTGAAAAATCTTAATAAATAATGGTATAATAATTGAATAAAATTGTTGCAAAACGGGAAATTGCTCATCATGCTGCAAAAGCTTTGGAATGCGTCTGCAAGTGGGAAAGGATTAAAAATGACAAGAGTGTTTGAAGGAAGAGATCCATATACATCACCCTGCCAAGGAAGGTAACACAAAAAATGTGAAATAAGGAAAAGTGGATGTGGAGTTAGAACAAAGCATAGAAATCATTGCCCTTTTTTAGCAGTATTCTTTTGTTAACTAATTTTTAGCTCACCTAAGCACGAAGTGCGAGGTGAGCTTTTGTGATCACTCACCGTCTGGCGTCAGGCATTGTCGTCATCTGTCTGTCTGTTAACAATGTCCTACAAAAGACTTCTCCTACTAAATTAATGGACTGATTTCAAAATAACTTCACAGGAATGTTCCTTAGGTGGTCCTCTTTTATAAATTTGTTCAAAGAATTTAATTCCAAGTAGAACTTTGGTTGCTGCGGCTTCAGAAAAGGGGAAAATTGCCAAAACCTTAATTTGCACAAATGTTCCTTGGGGGACCATCTAACAAGATTGTTCAAATTATTCTGATCCGTTGAAAAACATGGCTGCTAGGGGGTGGGGCTTGTTTTCCTAATATGTGCATTGTAAAATCTTTAAAAATCTTCTTGTCCAAAAGTACCGGCCCGATTTAAAGATAATTTGGCACAAATGTTCCTTGGGAGACCCTTTACCAAGATTGTTGAAACTAGAACTATCACTAAAGGTGATTAATACCCCCGCCCCAACCCCGGACACATATTATATCTCACAGTATTATCTTTGACTCAGACAATTTGAATATCAGTATCAAAAAGAAATACTAAGATGATATCAAAAAGCAATATACAAATCTAATTTTAAAGAAATTTTGTCAGGAACATTTTCTAATGCATAAAATACAATCCGCATAAAGTACTATTTCCTCATGAAATAAGTTTTGATTTAGTTTTCTAGTTTCAGAAAACAAACAAACAAGAAGAAAATGAACCACATTCTTTATTCAAAGAGTAACAAGGTTTTTACTGTAAACTACTGAATATTCGCGAGGACCTATTTTCGATATTTATCATGATTTTGATATTTTGATATTTTAATTTTGAGAATAAATAGCAGAAGTTTAAATTTCACTTCTGATCAATATATTTTCGCAAGGAGATCAGCTTGCGAATATAAGGGAAATCCTTACGTAATTTAGGTAGTTTACAGTAGCTATAATGTAATATAATATCATGTTCTACCTCTTGATACTAACACAGCTTCTTGAAGGGAACAGCACCAGACACAATCAAGTGGTCACTGTAGTATGTTGGAATAACATGACGCATCAGATTAGATTTTAACAAAAAAAAAATCCTATTTCAAGGTCAGAGGGACATGAAATTTGCGTCTTGCACATCTACTACTCCTGATTAACATTTATGCCAAGTATCAAGTAAATCAGGTTGAAACTGAAGGAGGAGTACAACAGATTAGATTTTAACAAAAAAAATCCTATTTCAAGGTCAGAGGTCAAGGTCAAGGTCACAGGGACATGAAATTTGCGTATTGCACATCTACTACTCCTGATTAACATTTATGCCAAGTATCAAGTCAATCAGGTAGAAACTGAAGGAGGAGTACAACGGAACAGATTTTGCGGACAGACTGACCGGATGACCGACCGGATGACCGACCGACCGCATGACAGGCTGATTCCAGTATACCCCCTTCAAACTACGTTTGCGGGGGTATAATTATTCTGATCTGATGAAAAAAATGGCAGCCAATTTACTAAATCACTGGCCCTATTTGAAAATAATTTGGCAAAAATGTTCCTTGTGTGACCTTCTGTCAAGGTTGTTCAATTCATTCTGATCCATTAAAAAAACATGGACACCAGGGGGGTTGCATGTTTTCCTTATATGTATAGAGTAGGTCAGAGTAAAAAGGATTGTGGGAAAGATTAGGATAAGGTAGAAAAGAATGAGGTTAGGATTAGCAAATAGTAGAAAAGAATGTTGTAAATGTTTAGGACAGAGTAGAAGAGAATGTGTTAAAACTTGGGACAGAGTAAAAAAAGAATGTGGAAAAAGTTTAGGACAGAGTAGAAAAGAATGTTGTAAAAGCTTTGGACAGAGTAGAGAAGAATGAGTTGAAGTTTAGCACACAGTAGAAAAGAATGTGGAAAACAAATAGGACAGAGTAGAAAAGAATGTGGTTAAAGTTTAG
Organism: Serripes groenlandicus; assembly: GCA_031761405.1. Classification (NCBI taxonomy): domain Eukaryota; kingdom Metazoa; phylum Mollusca; class Bivalvia; order Cardiida; family Cardiidae; genus Serripes; species Serripes groenlandicus. The sequence goes on along the minus strand of JASEVX010000404.1, from coordinate 40,530 downwards.
GACAGAGTAGAAAAGAATGTGGTGAAAGTTTAAGACAGAGTAGAAAAGAATGTGGTAAAAGCTTTGGACAGAGTAGAAAAGAATGTGGTTAAAATTTAGGACATGTGGTAAGTAAAAGTTTAGGACATAGTAGAAAAGAATGTGGTTAAAGCTTAGGACAATTAAAGTAAAAAAGAATGTGGTAAAAGCTTAGGACAGAGTAGAAAAGAATGAGGTTTGGTTTAGCACACAGTAGAAAAGAATGTTGTAAAAGTTTAGAAGTTTAGGAAAGAGTAGAAAAGAATGTGGTAAGGGAACAAATTTTAAAAAAAAGAAATAGTGGAACACCACCCACAATGTTTGTTCTGATAACACCAGCTACTATATGAAACAATAACCTACCTTCTTCCTGATTTTATATTTTCTAATATCTTTTATGAATTCCTCCACCAGGGAATGGTCACATTCTATAAGTAACGTTGGTTCATCATCAGGGCGAGTTATATTATACAACATCAAATCATACTGTACACGACCCTGAAAGATGGTAAAGACAATATATTAACCCTTTCCTACTTGCAGGTGTTTTTTGACACATCTGCAGTTGAAGACTTAAACAAGAGGGCCATGATGGCCTTGGATCGCTTACCTGATTTTATTTTTTTTTCACTTTAGCCATATATGCCCCGCCCCCTGGCGGCCATAGTTTTCGACCAATCAACATGGCTTGAAGGAATCTGAAAGAGGGTCACCCTAGGAATATTTCTACAAAATTATTTGAAAATCGGCCAAACACTTTCGGAGGAAAAGATTTTTTAAGTTTTCACTCAAGCCATGTAAGGTAAAATAGCCTCGCCCCCTGGCGGCCATGTTTTTGCGACCAATCAACATGGCTTGAAGGAATCTGATAGAGGGTCACTTAAGGAACATTCTGAATCTTTATCTTGAAAAATACTGAGAGGTCGTTGACCTTCTCCAGGAGCAAATGTAAAGGTAGAATTTCTGTTTTCAATATCTGCATCATCCAACAATGTGTCAATATTGCCAATGTAAAGGACATTGTGACAAATAAATGAAGTTTTCATCGTGTTCACAAAGTCAATTATAACAAGTTTGCCAATTTTAAAGGGCCATAATTCCATCATGCATAGAAGGATCTGGCTGGTTTTTTCAAAAGGAACTGAGCTCTTGTGTATATCTAGCTACTGTATAAGTTTGGTAAACATCAGATAATAAATGATGACTTTATTTAGGTCAATTATAGCAATTTTGCCAATTTTAAAGGGCCACAATCCCATCATGCATAGACGGATCTGGTTTTCGAAAGAAACCAAGCTCTCATGGATATCTAGCTACTGAATGAGATTTGTAAACATCGGATAAAAAATGAAAACTTTATTGTGTTCACAAGAAATTGTGGACGGACGAAGGGCGATCACAAAAGCTCACCTTGTCACTACGTGACAGGTGAGCTAAAAAAGAATTCACTTCATTTCATTGATATAATTTCTTATTTCTAATATTCCAACCGTTCCATAAAATATCTTTATAATCGTATCTCGTAAAAAAAGTTTAAACATATTTGTTATTTGCTTTTTGGTAAAAATGAATACTACAGTAACAGAGAGCTATTTTCTTTAAACATGTCTATAAATGTATAATACCCATATGCATTCTTCAATTGCAAAAGGATTCAAAACTATGAGTTGTAATGATGAAGACGATAAATAAAAACAATGTTCTAAAATCATTTTTTTTCCTCCAGTGTTAAAATATAAATTATCAATTAACTTATTTTTTTTAGAATAGCATTACAAGAGAAAATTTGAAATGTAAGTCAATGTTCATGCAGTTCTAAGAAGGAGAAATCTAACAAACCTGTACATTTAACAACATGGAATATAATGATTTTGTTTGTTGTTGTAGAAGTGTTACGTCATTTGAGACGAGCCCCTGTAAAAATGGTATAGTATCTACTCCCTTCACTTGAACTAATCCTCGTGACTTTAGCCTACACACAACAGGCTGGGTACCAGAATCAGAGAATGCTCTTGTCAACGTCTGAAACTAAAAACAATTATATGAGTTGCATCTGGCGATTTGGGGTCTTACTGGTTTGGCTTCGTTTGAAGATACAAATGCGTTAAACTATAGTAAGGCTACAAGTCAAAATTATTTAATATCAGTCTAGATTATCATATATTAAACACAAGAGGGCCATGATGGCCCTATATCGCTCAATGGATTTAATAGAACCTCAATAGTTTTCAAACTTTTTACTTTACATGTATACATATAAGGAAAACAAGCAACCTCCCTGGTGGCCATGTTTTTCATCAGATTGGAATAATTTCAACAATCTTGGTAGAGGGTGACCAAAGGAACATTTGTGCCAAGTTATTTTTAAATCGGGCAGGTACTTTTGGACGAGAAGATTTTTAAAGTTTTTACAATGCACATATATGAGGAAAACAAGCCCTGCCTTGGCAGTCATGTTTTTCAACAGATCAGATTAATTTTGACAACCTTGGTAGAAGGTGCCCAAAGGAACATTTGTGCAATATAATTTTCAAATCGGGCCAGTACTTTTAGACAAGAAGATTTTTAAAGTTATGGCAATTTTCCCCTTTTCTGATGCCATAGCAACCAAAGCTCTACTTGGGATTAAATTCTTTGAACAAATTTAAAAGATGACCACCTAAAAATATTCCTGTGATGTTATTTTGAAATCAGTCCATTTGTTTAATAGGAGAAGTCATTTGTAGGAAATTGTTAACAGACGTACATACAGACTCCGCCGGTCAGTGAGTGATCACAAAAGCTCACCTCGCTATTCGTGCTAATAAAAAAGGACAGGGATAACTCTGGAGAGACCCAAGAATTTGTGATGCCTCTGCAGCAGACTTTTGAAAATATTGTGGCAATAGGAGAAATTGCATTAATATAATGAGCAATTTCTTCTTTTGCCACAATGTTTTCAAATCTTTTCAACAAATGAGCACCAGAACACTTAAACAAGAGGGCCATGATGACCCTTGAATCGCTCACCTGTTTTTTTTTTTTTCACTTTAGCTATATAAGCCTCGCCCCCTGGCAGCCATAGTTTCCAATCAATGGCTTGAAGGAATCTGATAGAGGGTCACCCTAGGAACATTTCTACAAAATTATTTGAAAATCGGCCAGATACTTTTGGAGGAGAAGTTTTCACTATAGCCATATAATGCAAAATAGCCCTGCCTACTGGCGGCCATGTTTTTTGACCAATCAACATGGCTTGAAGGAATCTGAAAGTGGGTCATTCAAGGAACATTTCTACAAAATTATTTGAAAATCGGGCCGACACTTTTGGAGAAGAAGATTTTTTAAGTTTGCACTATAGCCATATAAGGCAAAATAGCCCCGCCCCCCCCTGGCGGCCATGTTTTTCGACCAATCAACATGGCTTGAAGGAATCTGATAGAGGGTCACCCAAGGAACATTTCTACAAAATCATTTGAAAATCAGCCTGACACTTTCGGAGGAGATGATTTTTTAAGTTTTCACTATAGCCATATAAGGCAAAATAGCCCCGCCCCCCTGGCGGCCGTGTTTTTTGACCAATCAACATGGCTTAAAGGAATCTGGTAGAGGGTCATCCAAGGAACATTTCTACAAAATTATTTGAAAATCTGCCAACCAGTTTGGGAGAAGAAGAATTTTGAAGTTTTTTTTCGTTTCGTTGCCATGGAAACCAGAATTCTGCATGGATCCCTAAAATTTGAAGGAATTCTGGTGAGGTCATTAAGAGGATGCTTTCTGTGAAGTTTCATCACAATTGACCCACTGGTTACTGAGGAGAAGATGTTGAAGATTTTTTAAGTTTTCACTTTGGCAATATAAGGCAAAATAGCCCCCGCCCGCCTTTTTTTTCGATCAATCAACATTGCTTGAAGGAATCTGATAGAGGGTCACCCAAGGAACATTTCTACAAAATTATTTGAAAATCGGCCTGACACTTATGGAGGAGGAGATTTTTTAAGTTTTCATTATAGCCATAAAAGGCAAAATAGCCCCGCCCCCTGGCGGCCATGTTTTTTGACCAATCAACATGGCTTGAAGGAATCTGATAGAGGATCACCCAAGGAACATTTCTACAAAATTATTTGAAAATCAGCCTGACACTTTTGGAGGAAAAGATTTTTTAAGTTTGCACTATAGCCATATAAGGCAAAATAGCCCCGCCCCCCCCCCCCCCCCCCCCCCCCTGGCGGCCATGTTTTTCGACCAATCAACATGGCTTGAAGGAATCTGATAGAGGGTCACCCAAGGAACATTTCTACAAAATTATTTGAAAATCGGCCTTACACTTTCGGAGGAGAAGATTTTTTAAGTTTTCACTATAGCCATATAAGGCAAAATCGCCCCGCCCCCCCTGGCGGCCATGTTTTTTTACCAATCAACACGGCTTGAAGGAATCTGATAGAGGGTCATCCAAGGAACATTTCTACAAAATTATTTGAAAATCTGCCAACCAATTCAGGAGAAGAAGAATTTTGAAGTTTTTTCGGTTTCGTTGCCATGGAAACCAGAATTTTGCATGGTTCCCAAAAATTTGAAGGAATTCTGGTGAGGTCATTGAGAGGATGCTTTCTGTGAAGTTTCATCCAAATTGACCCACTGGTTATTGAGGAGAAGAAGTTGACGCACGACGCACGACGCACGACGCACGACGGACAAAAGGTGATCACAATAACTCACCTTGAGCAAAGCTCAGGTGAGCTAAAAACATCTAGGTACAATTATGGAACATTTCTAAAGGAAAGTTTAATTGTTACAATTAAACTTTCCTTTAGAAATTTTCCATAATTATACCTAGATGTTTTTTAAGTGTTCTGGTGCTCATTTGTTGTACCTATGTGGGAAATGGTAAAGGACCAAAGAATACCTCATTTTCTAGAACTTTTAATTGAATAAAGCTTCGCAAACTAATTTAGGCATTTTACTGAAATTTCAAAGGCATATTAATGCATCAGGGTTGAGAATAGGTCTTATTCAAAAGGCGCAATTCTAGATTTTGGGCTCTTTTTATCATTATTGATCAGGAGATTTTTGTGAATGAAAGGACATGGGTGGGGAAATGTTCCTCAGACTTACTATAGGCACAAGTACCCTTCCCCTCATATAGATGAATTACCCCTCTGCAGTAGAATACTTTGATGAACATTGTGACAAATGGAGAAATTGCTCTTAAAGAGCAATTTCCCCTTTAACCACAATGTTTTCAACTCTTTTTAATAATTATATTTCCATTCATAGAAATTTCCACAATTTTGCCAGAATATTTTCAAAGTCGTCTGCTGCAGGTTAGTTGTTTGTGGGAAAGGGTTTTAACATACATTTTGTTTTCTTCTTCATACAAGAGGTTGTGATAATAGCTATTAACCCCCCTTAAGTTTCCACATACAACAAATTTGCAGCAGACGACTTTTGACAACACATCAAGCAATAATGCGAAAAATCTCCATAAATAAGGATTAATTATTGAATAGAGATGAAAACATGGTGGCAAAAGGTGAAATTGATCATTGCCACAATGTTTTCAATAGTTTTTAACTACTGCAGAGACACCAGAAAGGTTCTATACATGGGAAAGGATTATTGACATCTGAAAGATCAATTAGAAGTGTTGAATAAACTTACCAACATCTGTGAGCATCGTTTCACTTCTGAACATTTTCTCCAGGTTAAGGGTGAATGAACAGCGACATTTCTCAGGTACTTAATAAACATTTTGTGACTAAAACAGAAAATAACACTAAAATTATAACAAATATGAACCTTATGAATAGCGAGCCATAACACACATTTCTTAAGGAGAACTTTAGCCTTATTTCATATTGAATATATGCATATTTAAAAGATTTTTAACAAAGGCAGGGTATGTTCCCATAACTAACCAGTAAACAAGAGATGTTTGTCAAACATTATGCCCCCCCCCCCCCCCCCTGAGCGCCATGTTGTCAGGAATATTAGGACAGTTGATTTGTCATTTCACATTGGATGTCTATGAGTCAGTTTCAAGTCAAGATTGAGGACTATAGGTCCAGGCAATGTTGAGTTATCACTCGGACAAGCTTAAAAAGGGTTTTTGTGTTTAAGGTCACTGTGACCCTGACCTTTGACCCAATGACCTCAAAATAAATAGGGTTCATCTACTGGTCAGGCCCAACCTTCAAGTCAAGATTGAGAACTATAGGTCCAGGCAATGTTGAGTTATCACTCGGACAAGCTTAAAAAGGGTTTTTGTGTTTAAGGTCACTGTGACCTTGACCTTTGACCCCATGACCTCAAAATAAATAGGGTTCATCTACTGGTCAGGCCCAACCTCCAAGTTAACTTTGAGGACCATAGGTCCAGGCAATGTTGAGTTATCACTCGGACAAGCTTAAAAAGGGTTTTTGTGTTTAAGGTCACTGTGACCTTAACCTTTGACCAAATGACCTCAAAATAAATAGGGTTCATCTACTGGTCAGGCCCAACCTCCAAGTCAACTTTGAGGACCATAGGTCAAGGCATTATTGAGTTATCACTCGGACAAGCTTAAAAAGGGTTTTTGTGTTCAAGGTCACTGTGACCTTGACCTTTGACCTAATGACCTCAAAATAAATAGGGTTCATCTACTGGTCCGGCCCAACGTCCAAGTCAACTTTGAGGACCATAGGTCCAGGTAGTGTTGAGTTATCACTCGGACAAGCTTAAAAAAGGTTTTTGTGTTCAAGGTCACTGTGACCTTGACCTTTGACCCAATGACCTCAAAATAAATAGGGTTCATCTACTGGTCAGGCCCAACCTTCAAGTCAAGATTGAGGACTATAGGTCCAGGCAATGTTGAGTTATCACTCGGACAAGCTTAAAAAGGGTTTTTGTGTTTAAGGTCACTGTGACCCTGACCTTTGACCCAATGACCTCAAAATAAATAGGGTTCATCTACTGGTCAGGCCCAACCTTCAAGTCAAGATTGAGAACTATAGGTCCAGGCAATGTTGAGTTATCACTCGGACAAGCTTAAAAAGGGTTTTTGTGTTTAAGGTCACTGTGACCTTGACCTTTGACCCCATGACCTCAAAATAAATAAGGTTCATCTACTGGTCAGGCCCAACCTCCAAGTTAACTTTGAGGACCATAGGTCCAGGCAATGTTGAGTTATCACTCGGACAAGCTTAAAAAGGGTTTTTGTGTTTAAGGTCACTGTGACCTTAACCTTTGACCAAATGACCTCAAAATAAATAGGGTTCATCTACTGGTCAGGCCCAACCTCCAAGTCAACTTTGAGGACCATAGGTCAAGGCATTATTGAGTTATCACTCGGACAAGCTTAAAAAGGGTTTTTGTGTTCAAGGTCACTGTGACCTTGACCTTTGACCTAATGACCTCAAAATAAATAGGGTTCATCTACTGGTCCGGCCCAACGTCCAAGTCAACTTTGAGGACCATAGGTCCAGGTAGTGTTGAGTTATCACTCGGACAAGCTTAAAAAAGGTTTTTGTGTTCAAGGTCACTGTGACCTTGACCTTTGACCCAATGACCTCAAAATAAATAGGGTTCATCTACTGGTCAGGCCCAACCTTCAAGTCAAGATTGAGGACTATAGGTCCAGGCAATGTTGAGTTATCACTCGGACAAGCTTAAAAAGGGTTTTTGTGTTTAAGGTCACTGTGACCCTGACCTTTGACCCAATGACCTCAAAATAAATAGGGTTCATCTACTGGTCAGGCCCAACCTTCAAGTCAAGATTGAGAACTATAGGTCCAGGCAATGTTGAGTTATCACTCAGACAAGCTTAAAAAGGGTATTTGTGTTTAAGGTCACTGTGACCTTGACCTTTGACCCAATGACCTCAAAATAAATAGGGTTCATCTACTGGTCAGGCCCAACCTCCAAGTCAACTTTGAGGACCATAGGTCCAGGAATTGTTGAGTTATCACTCGGACAAGCTTTGGTCTACAGACGGACCGACGGACCGACCGACAGACAAGTGCAAAGCAATATACCTCTTCTTCGAAGGGGGCATAATTACATGTAACACTTTAAAACAGTTACCTTACCTGTTTTATTAAAGATAAAATACATGAGACAATACTCAATTGTTACTTTAACTTCTACTTATTCTATACAGATATCCATGTATCTTTGAAAAGGCACTCTGGCACACAGGGTAGTTCAAGAATGTTATTTGAGTATAGCTCAGTAACCATGAGGGTTGTCGCTTCAGAGGTCCTGAGATTGACCAACATTATGATAAATAATTTATTAAAACGAGAGTTGTCAGAGGACAATATAGCTCGCCTATCAGGGCCATCGTCTATCAGGGCCTACTTCAGAACAGTTGTAGCATTAAGTAAAGTGACACAGTATCACCTTTTGCAAGATAAAACACCTTTTCAATACTTGCATGCAAATGTTTACCAAGTCCATACAGGCCCTTTTGGGCCTATTAAATTTATTTATATATGATAAGCAACAGCAAACACAGTGTCTGAGAAGTCCAAAAAGTGGCACAATTCGGTAAAAATCCATTCCAGAGTTATGGGACTTGACATACAAAGTCACCTAATGACCTTGAATAAGTGTGTGAAGTTTCAATGCAACAGCATACACAGTGTCTGAGAAAAGGCCTTGCACACAAAGGTTTGATCTATTCTTCGAATAGGCGAGCTAATAAATGACTAGTGTCATTCTTCTTTCCAGGCAATTGGCTTCATGTCCATGTATTGTCCATGTGGAAAGTCTTCCTGATATAGCCAGTTGTCTGCGAAGAAGTTTGTGTACATTGCTGTTGTGAGAAAGCTGGAGAGCATAGTGAACTTCACCGGCATATAGCTGAAATGCTGTTAAGAACATTTTAGCTTTAATAAATGAATCAGACTTTGTAGGTACAGACCAGGTAGTCCTTCATAGAAAGATGTTGCATATGCTTCACAAATAAATAACATGATAAAACAAACAAACTGAAGTCTTATGATTTGGACTTGTCTCCAGGAAGAAGACACAGCTTTAAGTGTTTGATTAGATCTAAGTCTCAATATGTTGATGTTATGCAGCGTAACGGACATAAAGTTAAAATATAAAATCACATTCCAAATACAAAAACCTGTAGTCCAAATCATTTAGACATTAGCTTGCTCGTTATAAACATATATGTCACTGTTTTATTGCAAGAAAATAAAGAAAGTAAAAAATGATCTATTAGAAACCTGCACTAGTGTTTAGTGATTAATTTGTTGGTTATCTTATTATTATTGATTATGATAAAATCCACCAATTTATCATAGGTTTGATAAGACGAAATAACAGGTCTAGACTACTAACAACGTTGCAGAATATTTAGTCTAATATCCGGCTATATGTACATCCGAAAAACTTCATAATTCCACTCGGATTCGCTCCGTGTCAAATTCAGGGTGCATGTCAGCGCATAAGCATGAACTGCTTTGAGTTGGATAGCTCATCTTCTTCGCGTCGGTTATAGTTTTGTGAAATTCATTTGATGACAAACTTGTCAAGCAAACTAAATGATATTATCTTCTTACCTCAGAATCTGTCAGTCGGTCAGTGAGTAAAAGGGAAGTAACTAATGCATTACACAATCTTCTTGATTCGTTCCATGTATTTTTCGACCTTTGAAGCTAGAATCGTCAATTAGTTTCTCAGTTTCTATTTTTAAAACGATGATTCAAATGAAAGATAAGAAAAAAACATATTACAAATTAAAATGCGGAATTAGGCAATTTAGGAAATTATTGAAAAGTGTGATAGTACATTGTTTGTATTTTTCTCTGCCTTTGAAGAAATCAACTTTTTAAATCATTCATGCAAAAGGAGAAATTGCTCATAATGATAATTTTCTCATTTTACCACAATGATTCTAACTCTGTGCATTTAATTACACTTCTCTATTTTAGCTCACCTGAGCAAGAATTGTAGGTGAGCTATTGTGATTACTCACCGTCCAGTGTCAGTGCATTTTCCTACAAACAACTTCTCCACCTAAAACAATACCGGTGTATTTTTTCAAAATAATTTCACAGGATTATTCCTTAGTTGGTCCTCTTCAAATTTTATTTAAAGAATCTAATGAAGAAATTTGGTTGATGCAGCATCAGAAAGACGGAATAATGCACACACGTTTTTGGTCGCGGGGCTGACCTCTCTACGAAGACTTGACATTATTCTGTTCCATAATGAAGAACATGGAGGGAGACTTCTTTTCCCGACATGTGTAGATAGTGAAAACATTTTGTATAGGCCCGATTTTGAAATGATTTGGCACAAATATTCCTTGTGTGACCTGATCGAGGCTCTACCAAGATTGTTGAAATTAATATGTTAATAGGCAAAGCCTAGGTCGTGTGAAAGCAAGAACAATTAATTAAGCACTGTCTGTCCCCCAACAAGAAACAAATTAATAGGCAAATTGTAGAAAGTTACAAAAACAGAATTTGAAAAACATATTGAAAAAAACGAAACTTAGCATGCATTTAAGTTAAATTTGTAGTCAGGAATGTAACAGCAGCTAGACTGTAAGATTTCCAAGGATGTTGATGGAAAACAACACTAGAAGGCATTGAAGAATGTTCTGATTTATTTTTACAAATGCCAGTTATTTGTAAACTAGTAATTATAACATATAATTGGAAACTGACTCTTACCATGGTTGATTGAATGACTTGCGCTTAACATTACTCGATCCACACAACAATCTTCCAAGGCAGATGGATTACTTTGCATGATCTGGCTGAATGTATTATGAATCTTGAGACAATTTAAGATGAGAACACTATGCATACAGACTGAGAAAAATGTAATTTTTGACAAATATTTTCAAAAGTCTCATTTATAATGATGTATGTTGGAAAGGGTAAAGTTTAGCCGGCCTTGTCTGATGTAAATTACTTGATTTCTGTGACTAATCCGAATACATTGTCGGAATGGTGTAATTGATCCAAAATGAACATATCCAAAATGAACAATATGTTCCTATTCAACAACATTTTCACTTTGAACACCTATCTCCTTTTCTGGTTTTTAATTTGTAAAACATGAAAACAGCATCAGATTATTTGTTAATAAGTACCGCAGACTTAGTGTCAACAACAGTTACTGATTATATAAACATGTATCTGAAGTATGTTGTTTGAAAAAAAAAATGGATAATGAAAGATCTGATCAATATATTCAATATACATTTTATTGCATAAAACAATAAACAGTATGTTTATAGCAAATAAAGAAATTATAAAAAGTACAAACAGAGAAATGGATTTTCCAGAAGAATTTGCAATAATTTAACATTGTTAGTGATCATGTTAAAATTGCTCGATTATAAAAATATGATGTATAAATTTCGTTAAAACTTTGATATTAGAACGGTTATCAAAGCTGGCCGGATCAATCCTTGAACATGTACAGATTCTCAGAGTTATCAATGTTGATAACCATTCCTTTTTTAAATTGTTATTGCTCAATTATAAAAGCTTTTGAAAAGGGTACAGGGAGTAAACTATTTTCACTAGAAGCCTGGATAAAAATGTAATAAGTGTTTAAGTAAGACAACTCCCCACAACATAATTGTTTCATGTATACATTGTTAAGTTTAGTTGCCTCTTTCAAAACATGTACCTGCTGAGATTTGATCTTAGAACTCTTGTTTAAAGACCAGGTGTTTTACCATTAAACTACAGTATAGGTTTTTATTTTGAGCAGCAGTTCATGAAAATATGTGTACTTTTATTACCAGTAAAGTATAAGAATTTTTTTGTTACAATGAATGTATACCAATTTAAATTTTACCATTTCTATTGTAATATAGATTATACAATTTCACACAGAAAAATGGATTTCACAATAAATTACATATTAATAGAAAACAGATACATTTCTGTGGTATTTCAGTTATATCAGAGGACAGAACACTAATATGTGAGGTCACTTGGTGACTAACATAACTGACATTAATTATGAACTGCCTTATAGCCTTTTTCTGTTGAAAAACAGATTAAGTTTTCTTTATTTTTCAACCAAAATGTTTATACAAATTTATTTGAATAAAAAGTATTTTGAGTGTTTGTTGAATTTAAAAAGAGATTGATCCTCTTTATCTACAGATTTCAATGCTCAGTTTGTTTTTACCTTATTTGAGTTTGATATAGTTAGTGTACGTTGCCCTGTTTCATAGACGGACCTAAATCGGTGACCGTAAAAGGCTTTTATTTTGCATTTGCTCTTCAATTTGAAGAGTTCTATGACATCATTGGTTTTTGTGCTCCCAAGTATGAAAATAGTGCTGTCAATAGATGTTGAATCTTTTTCAAATATTGTTTGAATACATACATGCAGAGTATTTAAAATAACCTAGTGAAAATAATGTTTAAATTCTTAGTACCAAGTTTGTCCAATCTGATCAATAAACACATTTTGGATATTAAAAAAAAAAGGAAACTACTAGAAATTCAGCCTGTTGAAAGAAAAGTAATGTGTTTTACTGATAGCTCCCCATATGACATCATTTCTTTTAAACAATCATGACTCATTTGAGTTTGATCAATAAACAAATTTTGGTTAAAAAAAAGATGAATCTACTAGAAATGCAGCCTGTTGAAAGACAAGTAATGTGTTTTACTGATAGATATATGACATCATTTCTTTAAAACAATGGACTCATTTGAGTTTGATCAATAAACACATTTTGGATAAAAAAAAAGATAAATCTACTAGAAATTCAGCCTGATGAAAGAAAAGTAATGTGTTTTATTGATAGCCCACATTTGACATCATTCCTTTAAAACAATGGACTCATTTGAGTTTGATCAATAAACAAATTTTGGATAAAAAAAAGCTGAAACTACTAGAAATTCAGCCTATTGAAAGAAAAGTTATGTGTTTTACTGATAGTCCACATATACTATAACATCATTTCTTTAAAACAATAGACTCATTTGAAGGCATGAAAGTGTTTTCCTCTCTTTCAGGTTGGAGGATATAGACATTTAGACATTAAGACATTTACTATGTATACCCCAAAATCAGGGTGAACTGATTCTGGTCATACTTTCATGATTTGACAAAGACTAGGTCATAGACATAAACTGTTAAACTGTACAATGTAAAAAAATAATGTAAATTGAAGGCAAATAATTTGAAATTGACTAGTTTTGTTTGTTTGCTACATATTTACTGCAATAAATAGATAAACGTCTTAAAGTCAATACAACTAGACAGTCGAAGATATGATAGTTTTAATAGCTATTTTCTTGAGTGGAGTCAACATTTAACAAGACGGCTTCGGCTTCAAATGAAAGAGTCAAAAACGATACACACCATGTGACGTCACGCGATGTGACGAAAGCATCGTGGATCGTTCCCAACAGATACTAACAAATAATTTAGAAATGAAGTTATATTTTTAAGCAAATTATTGATATAATAAATAGCTTACCTTGAAATGAAGCTATGCCGATACAGAAACAGAATTGTTCGTCCTTTTCAGTTAAAATAATATCCGAGGCCAGTGTAACGAACGATAACTTCCGTTGAAATATTTACAATCATTTTCAAGTGTTTATTGCTTCTCTATATTGCAAAGATATAAAATCCATGAAATAATGATGACAGGTACAAAAGAATAGTCGACTTAGCCTTCATAAAGTCCTTCCAGTGAATGAAATCCATTTGTGACGAGTCAAACTATCTTTTCCTACCATTCCTGTCGTTTTCCTTTTGTTATTTATTTATTACTTGCCTTACAATGACGTTACTTTTCGTTGCAATGACGTCACATTTGGATGTGTTTACTTCCGGTTGAGAAAATATTATTTTAAAAATAGAAAACGAGTGCAATTACACGCAAATTATCACATATCAGATTCCTTGTTTTCATTCCTTTATCGAGAAGGAATTTAATTTAATTTTTCTCTCTAGTTCTAAGTATTTTTTGATTTGTCAAAACATGCGAATATCGTGTTTGTGGGTTTTACCGATTACGAAATGAATAGGTTACGATAATTTGTCCGTCCAGTAAGACCGGAAGCAAAATGGCCGAAAAAAAGTGCTATGGGGTTGAGATTTGATATGTGAAAAACAGTAAGATTGTACTGAATTCTCGTTGTTTTGATCTCGTATGATGTGTTCGTACGTGTAACCTATAGGCGTGCTTCGCTCGAGCCTTCGGCTCGAGATTTCACACGTATGATGATCCATTGGTAACCATGGCCACCTGGGGCGTAGCTTCTTTTCCTTGTTTGCATTGAGTAAGAACATTAAAAATATTTAATTTCTACTAAATCAGGTGAGCAATTTAGAACCATCATGGACATCTTGTTTTTGCTTAGATGTTTAACCCTTTCCTGCATATAGACGCTTTCTGACGCCTCTGCTGCGGACGGCTTCTTGTAAACATAGTGACAAAAGTAGAAATTGCACAAAACGTGCAATTTCACCTTTTGCCACAATGTTTTCCACTTTTTGTCATAGGTTATCCATTTTATTATGGAGATTTTTTATGTTTTGACAAAATACGTCTAAAGTCGTCTGTTGCAGAATTGTCGTATGAGGGAAAGGGTTAAATAGTCTGCTGCAGATTTGTCCGAGGATTAACGACGCTCGTCACTTTGACTTTTGTAGAATGTCGCGAAGAATGTTTTAAGAGCTGAAGTGTGAACTAAAAATTCCTGGATCAACAGCCTGTGTTGACAGGGGCAAAGCTCCCTTTAGACACTGTAGGCACGTGCCTACACATTTTTCTCAAAATGCCCCAAAATGCAGCTGCGGCGATAGACATCTGCGTAATGTATCGACCAGATCAGCCTGCGCTGTCCGCGCAGACTGATCCGGCCGACACATTCCGTCTTAGGGGGATAGATGTATAGAGTAGTTATTCCTGAAACAGAAAATCCGCAGGAGGCAAAATGTGTCTATCCGGGTGGGCCTGTGTGGCATGCTAAGGCTGATCCGGGTCGATACTTTACGCAGAATCCACAATGTTGATTTTCTCATGAGACGGCCTACACATTGACTATTGCAAAGCTTCGCCCCTGATAGAGCATTTGTGGCTCGGCAGCAGATTAGTAATTTGAGGGGAAAATAAAATAATACTCCTTTTCTACTATTATCCCTTCTTTTTGCACATTGAGATGTATTCTGTTTAGAAGTATTCAAAAAGACCAGAATCATATGATAGATATACCCTTTAACTAAAAAAGACAATTGTTAATGCCTCTGTAGCAAGATACAATTGTGGAAAAAGAAAGAAATAGCCGAAAGGATGTTATTTCTCTCCCACATTGGTTTCTTATTTCATTTCATAACTCAGTTTCTAAAATATTTCATTTTCTTCTTCTAAGATATTTTCAAAACAGAAGAATGAATTATGAAAAAATAAACAGCAGAGTTCTCCATCAGCAGGTTCAAAACATAAGTACAACTAGTTAACAATGTTTCTTTATTCCTTTATTAGCGCCATAAAAGAGAAAAGCAAAAAGCACAAGGAAACGAGCTGGAAAATAGAACATAAAAAAAAAAAACTTTACATATTACAGTTTGAATCAAGCTGTTGAAATACAAACTGTCAGATTTTGTAACCAGTGAATGACCAAATCATTCCTGCCTATCACTCACTGTAAACAATTTGCCAACAAGATTTGTCAAAATATGTTTATAATTCTTTCCCACTGTTTTGACGCATCTGCAGTAGAAATATGTTTTCAAAGACGTCTACTGCACATTCGGTGTTCGTGGAAAATGGCTAACAGGAGAGGGTTTAACCCTTTCTCACATACAGCAAATCTGCAGCCGACAACTTTGAAAACATAGTGACAAAAACCTGAAAAGTCTCCATAAAAGATAGCTACATTGTTGAATATAGTTGAAAATATTGTGGCCAAATTTCACCTTTGGCCACAATGTTTTCAAAAGTCGTCTGCTGCTATTGCGTCAAAATGCGTCAGCAGGTTGGAAAGGGTTGAACCTGTCAAGAGCAACACCTCTCTAGAATTATTGTATTTATTTACCTCCGCCAGATGTTGCTCTAGAGAGGACGAACTGAATACTTTATTTTGATTGAGGCAGCTCTGACAAGAAAATATATATAATACATGTACACTGTACAGGGTTGTTTGGCCTTTAATGACTTTATTCAATCAATATATTCAACACAAATTTAGTCTGTTTACCCTTTCCCTCTGGCAGACACATCTGCAGCAGGTGACTTTTCATAGTGGCGAAAGTTTTTTCAACTCTATTTAATAATTAAACTTTCATCAAGGACATGGGATCCGTAACTAAATTGTATACTAAAATATCACCCGTCCTAATATTTGTAGCAATTAATACTCAAAAACTATTGAAGATATGAAAATAATAAAGATATTTTCTGTAAGTTTAAACATTGTTCTGGTGCAATAGATAAAAACATTTGAATACACTACACTTTTGATAATATTGTATCCTTATGAATAATGTAAGTCTAACAATTTTTGGAACAAAATTCATAAATCAGAATACCTGCGTCTTATAAACCAGTCATTATTCAAAATACAAAGAAATTCCAGTTGTTCAATGTATTTTTAACTTTAGTTATAATTTTAAGCTTTCAGAATATATATGTTTTGTTGATGTGCCAAATGTGACTTCAAAGTTTTATTTGCTACAAAATGTGAAAATTTGCATTTTATTTCTCCATGTGATATTTTAACCAGATAACGGGGTAAAGGTGGAGTTGCTTATACCTCTTATCTACGTCCCTTATACCTCTTATCTACGTCCCTGCTTTTATATTTTTCAAGTTTTAACGTGAAATTTTTCAAAGATGCCAGCTGTATAAATACTTTTCAAAGATGCCAGCTTAATAAATATATCAAACAAATTGTCAAATCAAAATGCAAACAGACAAACGAGAAGAAGAGCAATCAAATTCAAATTGATATCACCAACTGAAAGTTCCTCACAAAACTTACTGGAAACATGTCCGGTAATGATAACATTTCTCCAAAGTTATAATAAAATCTATCTCTATAACCATGTATTAAATAAGGCTTTTAACAGATGAATGGACAGACAGAAGCAAGGATCTATATCCCTCAGTCTATGGCAGGGCATAAACATTCCACACTAGAGCATGTATTATTGTAGTACACGTATATAACTCCTGTTTTTAACATATTGCACAAACTATTGGAGTTACACCAGGTACAATTAACCTTTGTATTAACCTATTAACTGGTACAGACGACAATAGAGAAAGTACAACCTGATCAGTTTAGCAACAGGGTAGGTCCAGACCAGTCTGTGCATACAGATGCTCAGCCTTATCTGTCTCTACACTGTTTGTCAATTAGTCACAGAATGTTCAAGGGGGGCCTGGCAAAAATTGTCAATTTTGATCTGGTAGCACTGATAAACAGACAAATATACTTTTTTTTTTATTATATCATTGAAATAAGTATGCCAAGGTTGGTTGTCTTGTAGCACTGCCTCTGCAGCTAACTATTTTGGAAAAGATCCACATTTTTTTTCCAGAAAATGTCTGCATCAAGCAAAACATTAAAGTTAAAAATTATAATAGCCATTTTCCTGATATGCTGTTTTTAACATAGTCTGCATTGAAAACATACAGGGAATAAATATAAAATGTGAACTATTTTAATTTTAACAACAAAAACGTTGTCTGTTTTGAGAACTTATTCTCCCATATCAGGTAAAAAGGTTAAACTAAGTAACTCAATGTAAAATCACTAAACATAAATACTAACTTAAAGTTGAATTTCATGTTTTCTTCTTTAATATCAACATGCAAAGGTGTAACATAAAAAAAATTCTCCTGTATCAGATAGAGGGTTAATAAAAAGTAACTCAATATAACAGCAGTAAATATTAATACTGAATAATAGTTGTCTTTAAAGTTTTTTGATCCTATCAACATGTATAACATTTCAAATTCTGCTTTATCAGGTAAAAGGTTAATATCAAGTTACTCAATAGTACATCACTAAACATTAATACTGACTTTTAAGTTGGATTACAACTTTTCTTCTTATCAACATGCAAAGGTATTACATTTCAAAGTCTCCTGTATCAGGTAGAGGGTTAACCCTTTCCCTCATATAGACGCTTTCTGACGCCTCTGCAGCAGACAGCTTTTTGAAAACATAGTGACAAAAGAAGAAATTGCACAGAACGTGCAATTTCTCCTTTTGCCACAATGTTTTCCACTTTTTGTCATAGGTTATCCATTCATTTATAGAGATTTTCTATGTTTTGACAAAATACGTTCAAACTCGTCTGCTGCAGAATTGTCGTATGAGGGAAAGGGGTAATACAAAGTAACTCAATATTACATCACTAAACATTAATACTAACAGGATTTCTTCCTATCAACATTAAAAGGTATAACATTTCAAAATGCTTCTGTACCCAACAAATGGTTGATATAAGCCTTTACCACAGTAAACATATCTGCAGCAGACGACTTTGTAAACATCTCAACAATAATATGGAAAATCTCCCTATATGAAGACATACTTATAGAATAGAGTTGAAAACAATGTGTCAAAAGGAGAAATTGCTTGTTTTGAGCAATTTCTTTTTTTGTCACAATGTTTTCAAAAGTTGTCTGCTGCAGATGCGTCAAAATTCGTCTACAAGTGGGAAAGGGATAAAAGTAACTCACTATAACATCACTAACTATTAATACTGACTTAAAGTTGACTTGCACGTTTCTTCCTATTCAAGGTTTAATTTAAACCATTTCCCACATACAGACGCTTTCGACACCTCTGCAGCAGACAATTTTTTAAAACATTGTGGCTAAATGAGAAATTGCTCATAATGAGCAATTTCTCCTTTTGTCACAATGTTTTCAACTTCATTCAATAATTGTTCTCTCATTAAATTAAACATTTTTACTGACTAAACCTTCTCAAAAATATCTGCTGCAGTGCATATTTCTTGAATCTGGGAAAGGGGCAATTTCTCCTTTTACCACAATTCAATAATTGATCTTTCATTTATAGAGTTTCAATATTTCAACTAAATGTTTTCAAAGTCTTCTGCTGCAGAAATTTAAAGTGGGAAAGGATAAATTGTGTCTATTCATTTCACAATGTGTGCTTAGTCATTGTGGAAAAAAGAAATACAACAGCTCAAAATGAGACCTTCAGTCTCTTGGTTTAAAAGGTTAAAAGTTTGAATCCTAGGCTGTGCATTATAAGATCAGAAAGTGAAATTAATTGAACAGAAAGCTTGCACTTAATATTGGTGAAAGATAAATGATTAACCCTTTCCCACATAAAGCAAATTTGCAGCAGACGACTTTGAAACCATCTAGAAAAAAGAAAGTAAATTTTTAAAAAGAGTTGTGGCAAAAGGGGAAATTGCTCATTATGAGCAATTTTTCCTTTTGTCACAATGATTTCAAAAGTTGTCTGCTGCAGATGCGTCAAAATGCGTCTATAGGTGGGAAAGGGTTAAAACATTAACATAGTGATCTGCCTCTTATTACCCTGAATGAAACTTCATACACAAAGTGTGCATTGTGCAGATCAAACCAAGATCAACATCGATATATCATTTTGTTCAGTATTCTGTACTTTTTGCCTGTAACAAGCAATTTCTTCTTTTCTCACATTGTATCAAAAGAAGTCAACCCCTGCAACCACAAACTGGAGAAAGGTTTATAATGAAAGACAGAAGTATCAAAGAAACTTCTTTTAAGACAAAAAGAAAGAAAAAGAAATACACATAAAAAGAAATACACATAAATAAATTGGGAAATACTCAAAACTGTCATAAATGGTAGAAGCAAGACTAGCAAGCAAGTTTGATTATAAGATTGAAAGCAAACAGTTATAATATAAATATTCAACCCTTTCCCACATACAACAAAATTGCAGCAGAGGACTTTGTAAATATGTCAGTAAAAATATGGAAAACCTCCATAAGTAACAAGAGGGCCAAGATGGCCCTAAATCGATCACCTAATTGATAGTAAATTAGTAGCAAATATTTAACTGCAAATATCTGGGAAATTTTTATCAGGGAGTGCAAATGAAACTGCAAGGAGTGGACACTTCTCAAGAAACAGCTTATCAATAAAGGCCATTTATATCTTGAAATCTAACAAGAACTTTAATAAGAATGGAATTATAAAGTTTTTGTCATTTTGCACCTTTCCTGATGCCGCCTTGCTGCCCTGTTTTTCAACGAAATCAATATGGCTTCAACAGTTTATTTAGAGGGTCACTTAAGGAACATTTCTACCGAATTATCTTGCAATCGCACAAGTAGATTATGGAGGAAAAGGATTTTAAAATTTGGGTATTTTTCTCACTTTCTGATGCCGCAGCAACCAGAGTTCTCATTGGAATTTTAATCTTTGAACAATTTTGAAAGAGGACCACCAAAGGAACATTCCTGTGATGTTTTGTGGAAATTGGTCTATTGGAATGGTAGGAGTTGGTTGTCATTTGTAGCTAAAAGTTCAATTTACCCCTTTTGTGATGACGCCTGGTTGCTATGATTGTGTAACCAATCAAAACGGCTTAAACAAATTAAAAAGAGGATCATTACAGTAAGATTCGTATTATATTTTCTTAAAATCAGACAAGCACTTTCATAAAAATGGAATTTTCAAATTTTGTCATTTTGCCCCTTTTTTGATGCCGCCTGACTGCCATGTTTTTCGACCAATCAGTATGGCTTGAACAGTTTTTATAGAGGGTCACCCAAGGAACATTTCTACCAAATTATATTTGAATTTGACAGGCAGATTCAGAGGAGAAGATTTTTAAAGTTTGGACATTTTGTCCCCTTTCTGATGCCGCAGCAACCAAAGTTCTCAATGGAATTTAAATCTTTGAACAATTTTGAAAGAGGACCACCAAAGGAACATTCCTGTGATGTTTGGTGGAAATTGTTCTTGCGGTTCAGGAGGAGATGATGTTTAAAGCTAAAAGTTAACGACGGACGGACGACGGACATAAAGTGATCAGAATAGCTCACCTTGAGCCTTTGGCTCTAGGTGATCTAAAAATTTAGTTATTTAACAGAATTGAAAACAGTATTGTTAAAGAAGAAATTGCTTATGATGAGGAATTTCTTCTCTTGCCACAATGTTTTCAAATGTGGTCTGCTGCAGGTGTGTCTGAAACCATCTAAATGTGGAAAAGGGTCAATCAAAAATAAGAGTTCCAACTCTGAATTTTAAGATTCTGCCTGTAGTTTCTGTTTTCGTTCCGCGGCATACGAAACTGTGGTCTGTAGTATTTTTTTCTCACAGCGGCGTAGTTGAACACATAGACTTACAATGTCTGATAACTTTCCTTTTTGTAATAAAGACTCATCTTCCTGAAATACATTTAACCATTCACTTGAGTATTACCAAACAACATTAACCTGATGCTGACAATTGTACAATTGAGTATAAATCATTCTGACATACATGTACTCTGAATTTGCGACGTCAAAATGTTGTGATTTTGTCCAAAATCAGCGACAACGGCTTTGTCAAAAACCAGACACTGCTTGTATGCACACACAATGGAGAAATACTTTGTAATACGTACCCTTTATCACTTGCCAGCATTAGGTGTGAAATAAAGACAATATTTACAAAAGAACTTCATCAGGTGAAGGCATTTACTGACTAAATTGTTCAAACAGTCTATTTAACAGGAAAAACTTTGCCTATAACTATGTGTGAAAAGTTCCACTATAATGTGTAACTTATTTGGACACTCAAGGTAAAATGCAGTCTTCCCATTACAAATTAGGTAAGATCTTAAATGTATAATTTTAACAAAGAGAAATTTGTTAAACATGGTACAGTATGCTATTTCGCATTTCAGATTTGTGAACGTCATTATCCAATTAGTGGATAATGTATATAAATAAAAATATTGCATTTAATTTATTTGAACTTTTAATCATTAGATCAGCTAAACAATTGATTGATTGGGGTTTAACGCCGTTTTTAACAATTTCTCAGTCATATCACGGCGGCCAGTTCACCTACCCATGTGTTTCCTGGTTTTCGCACACCAGTACTCCACACAACAAACTTCCCAAGCAACTGGCTGCTTTTCCACATTGGTGGAAGACGAATGACGCAATGACGTTTGTCAAACGTCGGAAAGAAAGTTGGCCGAACCGGGATTCGAACTAACAACCCCTGAATTGACAGCCCGTGTCGTTACCAACTGAGCTACTGGGACTCGACTATCAGCTAAACAGGCATATTTTCAGATGTCTCAAAAGTAAAAACATTTATTTGTGAGGAAATTAATTCATGAAAATCAGCGAAAGACAATCTAACACATATAAAAACTGTTCTACAGTATGCATATTGTCTTCTAATAAGTCATTTGTATAACCCTTTACCATTTGCATTTAGATGCAGCTGCTGCAGACTACTTTTGAAAACATTGTGAAAGCAGGAGAAATTGCCCATGATGAGCAATTTCTCAATTTTGCACATGTTTTAAACTCTATTCAATAATTAAACTTTTATTTGAAGAAATTTTCCCTTACTTTTGCTTTGATATTTTCAAGGTCATCAGCTGCAAAATTGTTTTATGTGGGAAAGGGTAAAGGAAAATGCACATATTGGCATAAATGACAGTTCGAGTTTGACAAAAATACATGTGTATCATTATAATATTGATCTTTGACACAAGCCAGTGACAGGTCACTGTTGTTAAGTAATAAAGTTATCTAACCCTTTCCCACATACTTCAAATCTGTTACTGCAGACGACTTTGAAAACTCTCAAACAAGAATATGCAAAATCGCTATAAACAAAAATATAATTATTGAATAGAGCTGTGTCTACATGAAGGAAAGGGTTAAGTAATAAAACTCTTTAACAAGAGCTGTCTGCAAGACAGCATGCTTGACTATTTGGCCATTTGATGCTATAGACAACAGTTGTTACTAAGATAGTGGCTTGATAGTATAGAACTATAAATCAAGTTGGATAAGTCTTGTTTGACTAGCATCTGCTGTTTGTGGGAAAAGGACTTTCATGCAAAACTTTAACCCAAATTTCTAACTTCACAAACGGCCATAATTTATAATAAATTCAGTCAGGAGTTACCTAACCTGATTGTTTGATACCTTTAAAGACTATATTGAAGCTTTAAATCAATCCCTTGAAAGTCAAACAAGGGCCATAATTTGTACTAAATTCATACAAGAATTACTAACTTGATTGTCGGACACCCCTGAAGAAATGGATGAAGTTTCAAGTCAATATCATTAGTGGTTACTGACATATATCCATGAAAGTACCTTGCATGCAAAACTTTAACCAGAATTTCTAAGTAAAAAAATGGCCACAATTTGCATTATATAATGGAAAGAGTTACCAAACTTGATTGTTTATATAGGTGCAATGGTTGGGAAGGGCTGTATAAAGTTACAATGCAATGCATCAAGTAATTACTAGGATATGGACTCTTAATGCCGTTGCATGCAAAACTTTAACCAGAATTTCTAAGTCAACAAGATGTGTTTGTGAAACACTGATGCCCCCCAATGGCAACATCTAGGTCAAAGGTCAAGGTCGCAAGGTCAAAAATGGTACTGACAGAAAGGTCATGTCACAAGGAATACACATGTGAAATATGGTAGCCATACCTGTTATGGTTCAAAAGTAGTGGTCAAGATTAAAGTTTTTTTCGACAGACAGACAGACAGGCCAAAAACTAGATGCCCACCGAATCGGTGATTCCGGGGGCATAAAAAAGTGCTTAACTTGCAGTAAATGCAGGATAGAGTTATCTATCTTGATAATCTACATGGGTGGGATGGTTGGGGGAGGGTTGTATAAAGTTTCAATGCAATGCATCAAGTAAATACAGAGATATGGATTCTTAATGTAGTTGCACGCAAAACTTTAACCAAAATTTCTAAGTCCAAAAAGAGGCATAATTGTGTCAAAATCTGATAGAGTTATGGGACTTGTCCTGCAAGGTCATTTGATGATGTCCAATAAGTGTGTAAAGTTTCAAAGCAATTGCATGTGTGGTTTTTGAGTTAAAGCCTTGCAATGCAAAACTTTAACCAAAATGTCTAAGTCCAAAAAGGGGCATAATTGTGTCAAAATCTGATATAGAGTTATGGGACTTGTCCTGCAAGATCATTTGATGATGTGAAATAAGTGTGTGAAGTTTCAAAGCAATAACATCTATGGTTTGTGAGAAAAAGCCTTGCATGCAACACTTTAACCAAAGTTGCAACGCCGACGCACAAGTGACTGTAATAGCTCTCATATTCTTCGAATAGTTGAGCTAAAAATCAAATTTAACATTCTAAAGCAAAACACAAAAGCTGAAATTGACTTAACCAGTTATTTGAAAAAATATGTGGCAAAAGAAAATGTGCTCATTAGGTTTGTCTCAACCTTTTCAACCAGTTGTTGGCTGCAGATTTGTTGTATGTGGAAATACACAAATATTTTACCTCTATCGATGTTTCATAAGCCTTTAACAATAATGTAACTCGAGTTTCAAGATAGCTCCAAACTTTCAGGTCCACATCCTTTGACACACATTTGTCTATTTCACCCAGTTCTTCACGAATCTCCACACAACTTGCTTCGGAATATTTCGTCTTCAGACTCTCTAAAAGACAATCATCAGGGATAGTTCAATTGAATGGTAAACAAACTATTTATAGCTAAATGGTTTGTTCTTATTTTTCAAAATTCAAATGTTATGAATAACCAATGAGTTTTCATAACAAATACTTTTTTACTTCTTTGTATCTGTGACCTCTTTTACCCTTTCCCACATACAGACATACTTTGACACCTCTTCAGCTGACGACTTATGAAAACACTGTGACAAATGTAGAAATTGCTCATGATGAGCAATTTCTCCTTTTGCCACAAAGTTTTTAACTCTTTTCAATATAAAGTTAACTTTCCTTAGTAGAGATTTTCCATTATTATGCCTATATGTTTTCAAAGTTGTCTGCTGCTGAACTGTTGTTTGTAGGAAAGGGTTTAATGGACAAACTAGAATGGAGTGCTCCCGGGAGCATGTGTGTCACCTGTGGGGCCTTTTCAGAAAAATTTAATTTGTGACAGAAAAGGGGCAATAACTCTGATATAAAAATATTTGGATTATCCCCCTTTTGTAAACCCATCACAAAGATTGATATAAACATTTGTCAGAAGTTTCAATCCAATCCTTTGAGTAGAAAAAAAGTAATTTGAAAATTAAAACTTTTGACAGAAAAGGGGCAATAACTCTGATATAAAAAATATTTGGATTATCCCCCTTTTGTGAACCAATCACACACATTGATATAAACATTTGTCAGAAGTTTCAATGTAATCCTTTGAGTAGAAAAAAAGTTATTTGAAAACATGACGAAAAAGTGTGACGACAGACAGACAAGACACGCCGGACAAAAAAAAAAGTAATCCCCAAGTGCCTACCATGCTACGCAGGTGACACAAAAATGGTACCATATGTGAAGTCAGTACCGGTATTTAATTAACCAGAAAAGCAATACCTTAGTCTCGCGACAATGTGACAAAAAAAAATTTGCTCATAACAACAATTTCTCCTTTTGCCACAATACCCTCATTTATGGGGATTTTCCATATTTTATCCTATATGTTTTCAAAATCGTCTGCTGCAGATTCGTGGTATGTGGGTTAAAAGAGATAAAATACCTTCATCCATAGAAAAATGTGCAGTTATCAAAGTAAACATTGTTAATATAATATGAGGTAGATAGCATACCTTCATCCATAGAAAAGATTCGCAGGAAAATCATCAGATCAAGATCCAAGGGTACATCACCAGTATGCAGATAGAAAGTTCTAGCCCTGTAAAAGACGGAAACGTTAACCCTTCCCTGTTATTCTTTAACCCTTTACCATATGGGACACAACGCAAGGCATAACTGAATAATTATTAAAGCCAGATTTATTTGACCTGGTATAGACATGTGTATTGTTCCTAGGAACATGTATACCAAGTTTCATTTGAAAATATTCAATGCATTTTGATGCCTTTTCAGCAGATGACCTTTGGAAACGTAATGAGCTATTTCTCCTCTTGCAACATTATTTTCAACTTTATTCAGTAAGTATTCTTTCATTAACCCTGAGGATACGATAATTCTGCAGCAGACGACTTTGAACATATTTTGTCAAAAAATGGAAAATCTCTATAATTGAATGGATAACCTATGACTAAAAGTGGAAAACATTGTGACAAAAGGAGAAATTGCTCATTTTGAGCAATTTCTTCTTTTGTCACTATGTTTTCAAAAAGCTGTCTGCTACAGAGGCGTTAGAAAGCGTCTATATGAGGGCAAGGGTTAATATAGTTGCAATATCTTTTAACCATGTGTCTTCAAAGTAGTCTGATGAATAATTTGGGTTAGAGTTGAGAACATCTGAGGAACAAGAAACCACCGCTGAATAAGGCTATGTTACAAGCTCATATCCTTTGTAAACAAGAGCATCTGCTTTGGTGTTGGGAGGTTTTCACCACCCATAGGCACCTGCTTTGGGCTTGGTGTGAGTAAATAAGGAATGCCATAAGGACGACCTTATGGCGGGGCACCGGGCCAATAGAGGCTGGTGAGGACAAATGGAACAAACGTGGGGAGTCCTGTCAGTTTCCTTTATGGCATCGAACAATTTATCTGGAATGTGAAGCATTTCCCTGGGTTTTTTGGCTGCAACAGGGGCCATAACTGCCACACAATAGAGATTATTGTTTATTCATGTAGAATATATTGTTGCTTTATGATTTAGTGAAGTTGATGAGATTGTTAAAGCTACTTGCTTACTCTATTAAACAGTAAAGTTTATATTTTGTTGGGTTGCAAATTTTAGCCATCATGTAATAACAGGGGCTATTGATATTAATAGAACTCTTTATTACCACGGCAAAATTTCCATGCTTAAGCGAGTGAGGGGAATGGTCAATATTTACCTGAACACCGTTTAACGGTGTCATAGAGCACCGTTGTGTGTTTTTTACTACAACATAAATAAAACGATTCACCGCTGATTCATCCAAATTGTCGCGGGATAGCTGGATAAAACGTTTCATGCTCAATCAATCGCCCACCCACCCACCCCTTTTTGTTGATGTTAGATACCTATCTTTGTATGTTTTTAATACCCTTAGTTGATTGTTAATCATTTTGGTTATATCCAGTTTTCGATTCTAGTCATATCTCTTCAGCTGTATACCACTGTACTTGTTTTCTGTTTGCTGATGTACCTTTATATGTTGAAGATGGTGCTTGCTTTCCTTTTTTGTTACAGAGTTATGCTTTTTAGATGACCAGTAAATCTTGGTATTTTGATACTAATGGCGAAGTAATTTCAGGTGCCAGGGAATTGGTTATTCGGAGCAATACAGTGTATACTGCGTGTGCTATGCCTCAACATGGCTCGTGTTTAGACAGCGATGGAGATAGCTCGGATATGCTACCTACTCCGATTACATTAGGACTGTGATTTTAAGCATTTCTTGTGACATGCGGTGTTTTATTTTTCTTTATGTGACTTTTCATAATAGCTACCAAAAACTAAAACTCCTATTGGGTAAATTCAAGTATTAAGGACTTGACCTTTTTATATTTCTATATTTTGTATTATTTGCTTTTTATTTTTATTTGTCGCCGTTTGCTGGCTGAAAATTCCGGGGAAATGCTTTAAATGATAAGGGTAAGGAACTGACTGCTGACGGATCCATTGATTGCATAGCTTTTCACCAACCATAGGCATCAGCTATTGAGTTGGTGGGGGGTTGCACCAACCAATACCTTAGGCATCTGCTCTGGTGTTGCACCACCCATAGGCACCTGCTTTGGGCTTGGTGTGAGTAAATAAGGAATGCCATAAGGACGACCTTATGGCAGGGCACCGGGCCAATAGAGGCTGGCGAGGACAAATGGAACAAACGTGGGGAGTCCTGTCAGTTTCCTTTATGGCATCGAACAATTTATCTGGAATGTGAAGCATTTCCCTGTTTTTTTGGATGCAACAGGGGCCATAACTACCACACAATAGAGATTATTGTTTATTCATGTAGAATATATTGTTACTTTATGATTTAGTGAAGTTGATGAGATTGTTAAAGCTACTTGCTTACTCTATTAAACAGTAAAGTTTATATTTTGTTGGGTTGCAAATTTTAGCCATCATGTAATAAAGGGCAATAACTCTTGATTGACTAAAGCGATATAGCTAGTTATCGAACTTGTCCGAGATATTATGCCAATACACATTCTGACCAAATTTGGTGATGATTGGACAAAGGCTTCTAAAGTTATTGAGCTGACAAGACCAATTTTAGGTAATTTCTATAATTGAAGGGCAATAACTCTTGATTGACTAAAGCGATATAGCTAGTTATCGAACTTGTCCGAGATATTATCCCACTACACATTCTGACCAAATTTGGTGATGATTGGACAAAGGCTTCTAAAGTTATTGAGCTGACAACATACTGGACGCCGCCCGCCCGCCAGCCCGCCTGTACGCCGCAGGTAAAACTATAATACGATCCGTTTTTTCAAAACGGGCGTAAAAATTAGTATCTATTACAAACATATTTGTAAATCATATGAATATGTTACCACAAAAACAGACATTGACCTAAACACTAATGTAAACCAAATCTCACGACCTAAACACTAAGGTATACCAAACAAAGTACAACTCAGACTTATATGAGTCATTTTTGTATTGAGATAAATCATGGGTAAAAGTCACCCAATCATACTCTTCAAGGTAAAACCATATGTAAAATTCCATTGATTTGTGACTGAAATATAAACCTAACACTAAGTTATACCAAACTAAAACTCAAAAGTTATTTTTGTACATGTTTTTTTACATACATATTAGGTAAAAGTCATCTAATCATACTCTTGAAGATGAAATCACATGATATATTACATTGACCTGTGATAAAGAGTGTCTGAGATATGGAGTTCAATGAAAAGGTATAACCAAGGTCAAACTTTACCTTAAGTCATTTTTGTATAAATCTTAGAAAAGGTCACCAAAGGTTGGTTGTAATCAATCACACTGATGTATGTGAAGCAAGTGGTGTCTCAAATATGGACCTGAACCAAAAACTTAATCATAAAAGTGAACAAAATTGGTTAGAGCTTCGCACACATGATTTTGTCCTTGTGAAAAGGTACAAGTTGGCTTCGGTGAACAGTAAACATTCATATCTGCCTATGCATCAGCACAGTCTGATCAAGATCTACACTGTTCACATATTACTTTCAAATGCTTGATAGACAATTCTGAGAAAATGGACGAAGGATTAAATGAGTGCTAAGGAAGATATCATGGAAGAAAGATCAATTCACTCATTGTTATCTAATTTTCTGTCTGACAGACATATTTTAAGATTTATCTGCTTTAAAACTTTTGAGTTTATAATTCTATCATCAAATTGAAAGTATAAAATCTTCGTGAGTAAGAAAAACCCTCACTTATATATGGGCCACTCCATGGGAAAACCGGTGATAGTGACAGCATTTTCGATTTTGGGATTTTTACATGTTCATATAGTCCAACCTGTCTAGTTTTGCATGAAATATATGTGGACTTCGTATGACACATATTGACGCCGTAATGGACGTCAATAATAGACGTGTGTTACTAATTGCTGAAATGACGTCGACGTCATTTTCATGATTTATGTTCGACGCTCAAACATTTACGTCATTTACATTTACAGCAAAGTTATCCTTAATTGTATCAAAATGGTTCGAGTACATTTTAAGTCATGCAGCGTATAACTTCACCTGTAAAACAGTACTACATGGAATGGTAGTGCACTTTAAATCACGGCATTTTGAACAAGATGTTAGGGTCGTGCTGAAATAAAAGTACATGTATGACATGGTGTTGGTATTTCCTGTGCTGCGCGAACAATAATTATACGTATCAACATGATTATTTGAATGCCGTCGGGTGCATCGATTGCTTACAAACTTGGGAACAAATCTGGAAAATATATTCAATCTAGATCTACTATATCGAAGGAATTGAATCGCATATATTTAGATTCGGCTTTTCTTATAGTAATCGTTTAACGAGGACTTATTTCAAATGTATCAAATTTCCTCAAACCTGTGTGGTTTGAGATTATAGCGACTTCATAAAGATCAGTGTCCGAGATCATGTCGGTGCACTACCAATTATCAATTGACAATAGTCAAACCAACTCTTTAGTACTCTTGGTTGTTTGGATAGTACTACGAAAGCTCCGGTCTGTCTGTGTTGTATAACTATAGTGTTGAATGACATTTAACAAATAACAACAACAAACTTGCATCACAATCAGAGTAGGCCTAGTTATATAATTAAATTTAATTTAACAAATGATGATAATTGTTACCATTTTCTTTTATTTAAATTCAGATACGCAACATTCTGCTTTAATTTGTTATAATCAAACAACACTTGGTTCATTAGTGGAGGAAGACATGGCAGTTGGGATAAATAGATAACAACATGTTCAGGTGTGGTTTTGTCAAATAAAACATTCAGATTTGCATTATTCTGCATTCATGACAGCTGGTATAAATCGATAACAACATGTTCAGGTGTGTTTTTGTCAATTAAAATATTCATATCTGCAATATTCTGCATTCGTGACAGCTGGGACAACACAAGTCGATGTGTCATGCAATACCAAACCAACCAATAGAGATTTTCAATCAATACCGATTTCATTTATATTTCATACTTAAGTTGGCTTTTAAAATTTCTTTCAAACTTACTCTCAGGAAGAATGTAAAACTGCTTGGACAAGGGCAACCTTGACCAGACTGAACAAATGCATAAGCTTATCAGGATTTCATTTGTCACAAATTCATGAAGATGATATTACCATATATATATAATATAGCATAACTCGACATCATGTACTATGTCATGTACCATGTAACATCTTGATTTGGATGCAGAATAAATAACAACCACGAGGCAGATCTTTCATCATGTTGGCATCATGTAAAAGTGTACACCACCGCTGCAAGGCGGCTTTACATTGTATTGAAAAGAAATAAATACCCTTTACATTTACAGACAGTCAGTTGCCTAGAATGAATAATGGGTTGAATATTGCTAGAAAAACCTCATAGTAAAAACTACATGTTATCACCGTATAAACAGAAGTATCGTTGAAAGTGCAATTATCAAACCTGAATCACAGGATACAGCATAAACCACACAACTGGTCAAGATCCTAGCTTTCATCAAACTGCGTTTTCTCCATGGTTTAAACAATATTTAGAATCATTGTTGCTTTATGAATTCATTAGATTACAACATAAACAGTTATTCCAGGATTCTTCTTGCCATCTTATACAAACCATTTTGATATAAGATCCATTTCTCCATGATCTCAATCTGAGAAAAGACTGGTCTATGCAATCGTGTAATTGGATTCAAACGTAAACTTCTCGAAAGCATTGATAACTATATCTCCAATGGTTGAAGTTAAGATCATACTGAGATACGCGGATTGATCTAGATCTACACTGGTTCAATATGCCACGAACGTTTGTTTTTTATCTGGTCAAATAATTGAAAAACGAAACTGAAAATGTGATAAATTGGCTTGTAATGTATTGTACCGTATGTATTTTTCATTTATACATAATCCATGTACATGTATGTAAGTCTATGAAAATTGAAACCCGATTGTTTATGGCTTTCACGAATGAAACCCGCCTCTTAAACAGATTATACATATTATATATCTTCTATTATAAATGCAGATTGATGTAGTACATGTAGAATGGAACAAACATATTTCCAGGTCAGCTTCCTGCAAGTGCAACACCGGTTGAGAAATTATTTCATGATCAATATTTTTTACAAATCACGTATTAAAGCATTAACGCAATATAGTACTAATAGCCCCGTTTATCTGGAGTCGGTATGTTGTGTACATAATAGATTGAGCTGTTTTCTACTGTCTATGATGTTTTCGACAAGTGTATATTAAGATCTACCCGCACATACATCACACATGAGCCAGGTGTATACTGTTTGTCAGAAGTATAACAAAGGGTTCTACATATACACCTAGATGCGGATTAAATTGTATGGATTTGCACGCTGATCTGTTTCTTTAACGCTCGCAAATGCATGAAGGTTTGTTTTCGTTAAGCAACGCTCAGTTATACATCTATTATTGAATAATAATGACACAAAACAATATGTTTTGTATCTGCAATTTCATCCGATTCACACAGTTTT
This sequence comes from Serripes groenlandicus, assembly GCA_031761405.1. Lineage (NCBI taxonomy): Eukaryota > Metazoa > Mollusca > Bivalvia > Cardiida > Cardiidae > Serripes > Serripes groenlandicus. The sequence continues at coordinate 8,252 of JASEVX010000404.1, read as the reverse complement.
ATTTCATAGACTTTTGTTTTTCTATGACTTTAAGTTCAACACCTTATTGAGGGCTATATATTATATTTACTTTTCGCAGATGCAGATAAACTTTTTTCATACAGTCATGTATAACATCATAGCAGCGTTAAAATATCTTCAGTATGTATTTAAATTGATAGTTGATGGCAATGAATAGGTATTATATACACACAAATTTCACATGATCAAACCAAAAAAAAAAAAAAAAAAAAATGCGTGTGTTTGTTGGATGTTTTGAATTAATAATAAAGTCTTCTAATAAATTGGGCAGATTAACCGGCAGTAACAGTATTATTATATATCGCTCTTCATTTCATCCCTCGATGAACATGATGTTTATAAACCAAATCAAACTCTGTGTAAACATGTCATTCATTTTACTTCAGCGTCACTCACACACAAATGATGTCAAACTTTGAGTGATGATTACGTCATTTCTTATGCTATGTCACTATCACCGGTTTTCTCCTGGAGCGGCCCATATATAGACTATTTTCTACTTTTCCTAAAATGTTTTTGAATACATGTATCTGTTTCTTAATCTCAAGTTTTTACCCAATATGATATATTTAGAGTGCCCGCTTCTTTGAAACATCTGATGAAAGGAAGTGTGACATACAGAAAAGTGAAACTAGGATGCCGAGTATTAAATTTGTGTTTAATGGGGAAAAAGGTTGTTTTGAAAAATTCTCCTTTTCCCATGATGTTTTCAAACACGGTACCTGCGAAGACTTCAAAAGTTGTCTGTAGAAGAGAAACAGTTAACAAGAAGCATATATTCTCCCCTTTCCTACATTCAACAAATCTGAAGCAGACGACTTTGATAACATCTCAACAATAATATTGAAAATCTCCCTAAATGAAGAAGTATTTATTGAATAGAGTTGAAAACATTGTGTCAAAAGGAGAAATTGCTTATTTTGAGCAATTTCTTCTTTTGTCACAAAGTTTTTAAAAGGCGTCTGCTACAGAGGCATCAGAAAGCGTCTATATGTGGTAAAGGGTTAATTAAAAACCAAATAACACTGTTCTCTATGTAGCATCAAAAAAATAAGAATTCAGGAATGATGAGTACAAATACTTATAAACTTACGCTAATAAACCACATTTCGTCAGGATGTCTGACTTCAGGTTAAATAGAGAGTCACCTTTACTAATACCTGGAAAAAAGAAAATATGCACTGTTACAAATTCTCAGAGTGATTGGTTGAAGTTTAATGCGTTTTAATAGATTTTCAGAAATATCATGGTGGCCAGTTCATCAAACATGTGTTTCCTGGCTTTCTCACATCAGTACTCCACACAAACATTCTTCTAAGGCAACTGATAACCTTCTAACATTAAACATTTTGAACCCAATGATTGAGGACAAATGTGGCTGGTCACAATGACTTTAGACAATCGTCTGAAAGAATCAGTGGCCAAGAAAGGGATCAAACTCACCACCCCTGGATTGATAGCCATTGTCATTACCAATTAAGCTATCACAGCTCAAGTTAAGTGCTTTTAACCCTTTCTCAACAATGGAAATATTTTGATGCATCTGCAGCAGAAGACTTGAAATCATTGCTCAAAATTAGCAATTTCTCCTTTTAGTTTAAACTTATTTATTTTACATTGATTGAGAAACAAGCTTTCGGCTTATATTAATCACACTCGATGTCTGCTTCCTGCAGACTTAAGACTTAACCTCTGTTAACACACCGTTTGTGTTGAAAAATCCCAAAGTCAGAACCCCCTTATCACAGGGTTCCTTTGGTACGAGAGGTCGACGCTCTACCTCTACAAGTAACAACAGTGCTTTTTTTTGACACAATATTTCAAATTTTTATTTCAATAATTATACCTTCATTTCCCGATACTCTCCATTTCTTGGTTTGATCTGTTTAAAGTAGTGTGCTGCAGATTAGATGCATGTTGAAAAGGGTAAAAGACAAATACTCCTGGATTTTCAACACATTTCATGACAAACTGTTTTCGCTAAGATTTTTTTTTTGCTTCATACAAGAATCAACAATATAGCACCACATTTGAAATTTTCTGTCAACTGTATCCTCAAAACATTTGATGCTATGTCTTGTGCACTGCTATTTTGTAAGAATCATAAAGAACACTTATATGCAAATACTTACTTTGTCACTTATCATTATCATAATGCCACTTACCAATCTAAAGCCTTAATCATAAACCCCTTTCAACATACAACTATGAAAACATCAAGGCAAAAATATGGAAAGCTTCTATAAATGAAATTTAATTTTTATCAGTTCAACAGATTATTTACCAAGGAGAAACTTTTATCCTTAGCAGTTTTGCCTTTTTAGCACAATTACTTCAAGAGACGTCTGCTGCAGATTTGTCAAACTGTGTCAGTAAATCAGACGGGGCACTAAAGTGTTTCAGTTTATTAAAAGTTATACAGACCTAATTTCATTGCCAGTCTATCGTGTGAATTCTCTGTATAAACAAAGCCATTGTTAACCAGTAATTCTGCATTTGATCTTGCTCCATAGAATATAAAAATCTGTAAATAAATGTGTACTAATGCATAAAATGTAAGATGCCAAAAAGTGTCCCGTTTCATTTGTGAAGTGTAGACCTGTCCTCCTACATTTAACCCTTTCACACATACAATAACTTTGCAGTAGACGACTTTGATAACATTTTCGCTCAAATGTGGAAAAATCACTTTATCCATCATATAATCATTGAAATGAGTTCAAAACATAGTGGCAAAATGAATAATTGCTTGTTTTAAGCAATTTCTTCTTTTGTCACATTGTTTTCAAAACATGTCTTCTACAGAAGCATCTAAATGTGTCTGTATGTAAACACAATTACTAAGTCTTAACCATTTCCTTCATACAACACATCTGCAGAAGATGACTTTGGAAAGATTTATGGAAACAATCTAGAAATCTCTACAAATCATGAATTAAAAGACTTGAAAATGATGTGTACTTCCATGGCATAGGAACTCATTGCTTTACCTGTAGACAATTCACAAGTTATATCTGATTTCCTTGGTAAGTAACAAGTACAGTCCAACCTGTTTTAAAGATTACCAATGGAAAGAGAACAATCTGGTCTTTGTTCACAGGTGGTCTTTAATTACAGGGTCCTTTGTGCAGACAAGAGGGCCATGATGGCCCTGGATCGCTCACCTTAATTATACAATGTACTGCAATGCAAAACACATCAAGACAATTATTCTGAATGCAACCTCCACAGTGTTAACAAGATTTTCCTTCATTTGGCCTCGTGATCTATATTTTTTTACCTGATATGACCCATATTCCAACATGGACTAGATATCATCAAGACAACATTCTGACAAATTTTCAACTTGCTCAAAGTAAAAATGCGTCCTCCGGAGTTTGAACAATATTTCCCTTTATTGACCTTGTTTCTGACCAAATATGACCCATATTCGAACTTGACCTAGATATAATTCAGACAAACATTCTGACCAAATTTCATCCAAAGTGTTTACATGATTTTCCTTCAATTTGGCCTAGTGACCTAGTTTTTGACCCTACATGATCCATATTCGAAATTGGCTTAGATATCATTTAGATAAACATTCTCATTAAATGCCAAGCTGCTGTAGCAAAAAATGCCTCTTCTACAGAGTTAACAAGATGTTCCTTCAATTTGGCCTAGTGACCTAGTTTCTGACCCAATATGACCCATATTCGAACTTGATCTAAATATCTTTAAGACAAACATTCGGACAAAATTTCGGCCTCTAGAGTGTTAACAAGATTTCCTTCAATTTGACCTAGTGACCTACTTTTTGAACCAACTTGATCAAACTTGACTTACATATCATCAAGAAAAACATTCTGATAAAGTTTTATCATGCTGAAATTAAAAATGCAGTATTGACAGTGTTAACAAGCTTACCCTTCAATTTGGCCTAGTGACCTAGTTTTTAACCCGGCATGACCCATATCCGAACTTAGCCAGGATATCTTTAAGACAAACATTCTGACAAAATTTCAAGCTGCTGAAGCAAAATATGCGGCATCCAAAGTGTAAAAAAGATTTTCCTTCAATTTGACCTAGTGGCCTAGTTTTTGACCCGGCATGACCCATATTCGAACTTGGCCTAGATATCATTCAGCTCAACATTCTGAACAAATTTCAAGCCTCTGAAGCAAAACATGCGGCTTCTACAGAGTTAACAAGATTTTCCCTCAATTTGGCCTAGTGACCTAGTTTCTAACCCAATATGACCCATATTTGAACTTGACCTAGATATCTTTAAGACAAACATTCTGACCATATTTCAAGCTGCTGAAGCAAAAAATGCGGCATCAAAAGTGTTAACAAGATTTTCCTTCAATTTGACCTAGTGACCTATTTTTTAACCCGGCATAACCCATATTCGAACTTGACCTAGATAATTTTAAGACAAACATTTTGACAAAATTTCAAACTGCTGAAGCAAGAATTGCGGCCTTTGGAGTGTTAACAAGATTTTCCTTCAATTTGACCTAGTGACCTACATTTTGACACGTGACCCTTGTTCGAACTTGACCTTCATATCATCAAGACAAACATTCTGATAAAGTTTCAACATGCTCAAGTTGAAAATGTGGCCTCCAGAGTGTTAACAAGATTTTCCCTCAATTTGGCCTAGTGACCTAGTTTCTAACCCAATATGACCCATATTTGAACTTGACCTAGATATCTTTAAGACAAACATTCTGACCATATTTCAAGCTGCTGAAGCAAAAAATGCGGCATCAAAAGTGTTAACAAGATTTTCCTTCAATTTGACCTAGTGACCTATTTTTTAACCCGGCATAACCCATATTCGAACTTGACCTAGATAATTTTAAGACAAACATTTTGACAAAATTTCAAACTGCTGAAGCAAGAATTGCGGCCTTTGGAGTGTTAACAAGATTTTCCTTCAATTTGACCTAGTGACCTACATTTTGACACGTGACCCTTGTTCGAACTTGACCTTCATATCATCAAGACAAACATTCTGATAAAGTTTCAACATGCTCAAGTTGAAAATGTGGCCTCCAGAGTGTTAACAAGATTTCCCTTCAATTCGACCTAGTGTCCTAATTTTTGACCTCATATGGCCCAGTTTTGAACTTGTCCAAGATTTTATGGAGATGAACGTTCTGATAAACTTTCATGAGGATTGGATGCAAAATGTAGCCCGTAGAGTGTTAACAAGCTCAAATGTTGACGAAGGACGACACACGACGGACGGATGCCGGACAAAATGTGATCACAATAGCTCACCTTGCACTTCGTGCATTGGTGAGCTAAAAATGAGTGATTGGGCAATTAAAAGTGTGGTTGCCATAGACAGGGAACTTCTAAACAAGGGTGGTCTTTAGCACAGGTTTGGCTGTACTACTGGTCCATTTATCCTGACACCAGCGAGTCAGTCATAATGCTAACCCCACAATCTTGAGTGTACCAATGACAGAAAGCCTTCACTTCCATCTATAAAGTCTTAAGCTTTTCCCTCATATAGACGCTTTCTCACGCCTCTGCAGCAGACAGCTTTTTAAAAACATAGTGACAAAATGAGAAATTGCTTAAAACGAACAATTTCTCCTTTTGCCACAATGTTTACCACTTTAAGTCATATGGTTATCCGATCAATTATAGAGATTTTCTATATTTTGATCAAATATGGTTCGAAGTCGTCTGCTGCAGAATTGTCATCTGAGGGAAAGGGTTAACCTGTAGATGAAGTTCCAAATGAGCGTCATCTGGTGATCTTGAGGGTCTTGTTGATTGTCAAGTTTGGCAATGTCTAAAATTGCATTGGGCATACTTTAAGTTGGGCTACACTTCTAGACTAATGTCCGAAAATCCATTTAGGTATATATAAAATAAAGGCAGACAGTAAAGACTCTGGTGAGACTGTGCGAATTCACAAGCTTGTAAAGGTCTTCAATATTCACATGTGCAGTAAGAAACAAAAATTGCGAGACGCCACGCTTGAAATATATTTCCAGCAGAACTGCAGTCATTAATCTTTATAACTGTAAAAGATACACTTACCTGGTCACCATTTCTGAAATTCTGTAAGGAGTAACATTCACTACAATTCTTCTCTAAATTAAAGTCTGTGGTTATCTGAAATATACAGAAAAAAGGGCTGTTTTTGTTACTTTATTCCTATAGCTATCATCCAGACATCGGGTTTCTAGCAAATTCTAAGTTGATTTAAACGCCAATGCTTGTCCGATTTTTTATCCGTCTAAGGTTAAAAAATGTTGAATGGTTTTGAGTATGAGGAAATGTTTAAGTTTTGAATTATGAGGAAATGTTTAAAGTTTTGAGTTATGAGGAAATGTTAAAGTTTTGAGTTATGAGGAAATGTTGAAGTTTTTAATTATGAGGAAATGTTAAAGTTAAAGACACCAAGCATATCACAATAGCCAGACTTTTTTATGCCCCCGGAATCACCGATTCGGTGGGCATCTAGTTTTTGGCCTGTCTGTCTGCACGAAAAAAAACTTTAACCTTGACCGCTACTTTTGAACCATAACAGGTACGGCTACCATATTTCACATGTGTATTCCTTGTGACATGACCTTTCTGTCAGTACCAACATTTTTGACCTTGCGACCTTGACCTTTGACCTAGATGTTGCCATTCTCGAAAAAAACTTTAACCTTGGCCATTACTTTTGAACCATAACAGGTACAGCTACCATATTTCACATGTGTATTCCTTGTGACATGACCTTTCTGTCAGTACCAACATTTTTGACCTTGTGACCTTGACCTTTGACCTAGATGTTGCCATTCTCGAAAAAAACTTCAACCTTGGCCATTACTTTTGAACCATAACAGGTACGGCTACCATATTTCACATGTGTATTCCTTGTGACATGACCTTTCTGTCAGTACCAACATTTTTGACCTTGCGACCTTGACCTTTGACCTAGATGTTGCCATTCTAAAAAAAAAACTTTAACCTTGACGACTACTTTTGAACCATAACAGGTAAGACTACCATATTTCACATGTGTATAACTTCTGACATGACCTTTCTGTCAGTACCAAAATTGTTCACCTTGCGACCTTGACCTTTGACCTAGATGTTGCCATTCTCGAAAAAAAACTTTAACCTTGACCACCACTTTTGAACCATAACAGGTACGGCTACCATATTTCACATGTGTATACCTTGTAACATGACCTTTCTGTCAGTACCAAAATTGTTCACCTTGCGACCTTGACCTTTGACCTAGATGTTGCCATTCTCGAAAAAAACTTTAACCTTGACCACTACTTTTGAACCATAACAGGTACGGCTACCATATTTCACATGTGTATTCCTTGTGACATGACCATTCTGTCAGTACCAACATTTTTGACCTGGCGACCTTGACCTTTGACCTAGATGTTGCCATTCGGGGGCATCAGTGTTTCACAAACACATCTTGTTTCTTCTAAAAAAAATGACTCTATAACTAAGTTGGTGGTTTGCAACAGAAGTCAAATTTAACCTAAAAATGTTATGGTCATTAACCTATTAACTGTTTTCCACATGCAATACAATCTGCAGCAGAAGACTTTGAAATTATCAAGCTCAAAATATATACAATCTCTATACATGAGCATTGTGAGCAATTTCTCCTTTTGCTACAAGGATTTCAAAAGTCGTCTGCTGCAGTGTTTCTGAAAGTGTCTGTATGTTGGAAAGGGTTAAACAAAATATTATCTAAATCAATTAACCATTACATGAATTATCATCCAGACTGACCACTAACAAGCTCACTCATATATACCCCCTTCCCCTACACTTTGTTTGTTGGTGTTTAATATTACCTATATAGCCCCTATCCCTAAACTTTGTTTGTTGGGGTATAATAAAACCTATATACCCCCTCCCCTTAACTTTGTTTGTAGGGGTATAATAATTCCTATATACCCACTCCCCTAAACTTTGTTTGTAGGGGTATAATAATTCCTATATACCCACTCCCCTAAACTTTGTTTGTAGGGGTATAATAATGCCTATATACCCACTTCCACTAAACGTTGTTTGTAGGGGTATACTAATGCCTATATACCCACTCCACTAAACTTTGTTTGTAGGGGTATAATAATGCCTATATACCCACTCCACTAAACTTTGTTTGTAGGGGTATAATAATGCCTATATACCCACTCCCCTAAACTTTGTGTGTAGGGGTATAATAATGCCTATATACCCACTCCCCTAAACTTTGTGTGTAG
>JASEVX010000403.1:0-143287 GCA_031761405.1 Serripes groenlandicus | reverse complement strand
TCTAAATATCTGCCTAAGTTCCGGCATATCTTCGTTTCGGCATATCTGCCTCAGTATCGACATATATGTCTCCGTATCGGCATATCTCCCTATCGGCATATATGTCTCAGTATCTGAACATATGTTGCAGTTTCGGCATTTCTGCCTCATTATCGATATATCTGTCTTAATATAAGCCTATCTGTCTAAGTTTCGGCACATTAATCTCAGTATCGGCATATCTGTCTCAATATGGTAACATCTGTCTCACATTCGGCATATATGTATTAAGCATATCTGTCTAAGTTTCGGCACAGTTAGGAGGCTTACACCGACCAGTCAGTCGTAATGCTAGCCCCGCAACCCTAAGAGGAGGAGGTCAGCCCTTACTTACATTTTTAAAGTATTTAGTATGAGACGGCTGGGGATCGAACAAGCGACTTCCCGCACCTGTATAAGCAGGACACCAGTCAAATACTGTTTACTATACTTGACAAATTCCCGCGGAATTGAGGACGCTTAATGTTTATAAGCAGGACACCATTCAAATACTGTTCACTATACTTTACAAATTCCCCAATAATTGAGATCACTTAATGTTTATAAACAGGACACCAGACCGAGGCGATCAAGAGCACACAGGTATAATTGTAATTATTTAAAGCTGAAAATGATTGGCTGATACGGCTATAACATTTTCGGGTAATCGGTGAGTTATGGCAATCTCAATACACGTGTTATACAAATAAACCCCTTGCTGTTGGAAACCTCATCTGACGGACCCGTGATAGCTCAGTCAACAAGAACAAAGGACACTCAATCCATAAGGTCGTGAGTTCGAATCACAATTCGACCATGTATGTTTTTCGACGATTTTTACCTTAACTTCAACTTAGACTAGTTTAAATCGCCTTTCACGAAGTGGCTAAATAGTCTATGTGGGAAGATTATAATTAACCACTGAATATTGTTGTGTTCAATACAAGTGCAAGAAAGCCATTAAAACACATGTTTGGTGCACTTACCACCGTTATATAACTAGATATCGTTAAAAACGGCGTTAAATTTAAATCAATTCATCCTTCAAACGCTTACCCTACTACATGCGATTTTACACACAATTTGCAACACGGTTTTCAAGGGCGTTCTTCTGCAGATGTGTTTAGAGGCGTCATTAAATTGTGAAAAGGGTTACATTTAAAAATAATCTGATGTCACGAATAACACGAACGGTGGCGGGAATTCAGACGCATTCGGCAGGATAAGTGTTAAAATAACAAACAAAACGCTGATTTAGATACAGGTGCACGCGATTTTAACACACAATTTGCCACACTGTTTTCAACTTTATTTAACAATAAAGCTATCTTTTACAGAGGGTTTTCAGGTCTTTCCCTCATATAGATGCTTTTTGACGCCTCTGCAGCAAACACCTTTTTGAAAACAAAGTTACAAAAGAATAAATTGCTCAAAACGAGCAACTTCTCCTTTTGCCACAATGTTTTCCACTTTTAGTCATAGGTTATCCATTCAATTAAAGAGATTTTCTATCTTTTGACAAAATATATTCAAAGTCGTCTGCTGCAGAAGTGTCGTATGAGGGAAAGGGTTAAAGGGGGAAACTTAGTTTCATCTGAACGAAACCGTGTTAATCAGCCATTATTTCTCAATAACATTATAGACTGGAAACAATGTTATTTATTTCAGATTGTGTTGTATGCAGTAAAGAGTTAAGCGTCTGCTGCAGATTGTGTTGTATGTGGTAAAGAGTTAAGCGTCTGCTGCAGATTGTGTTGTATGTGGTAAAGGGTTAAGCGTCTGCTGCAGATTGTGTTGTATGTGGTAAAGGGTTAAGCGTTTGCTGCAGATTGTGTTGTATGCAGTAAAATGTTAAGCGTTTGCTGCAGATTGTGTTGTATGTGGTAAAGAGTTAAGCGTCTGCTGCAGATTGTGTTCTATGTGGTAAAGGGTTAAGCGTCTGCTGCATATTTTGTTGTATGCAGTAAAGAGTTAAGCGTCTGCTGCAGATCGTGTTGTATGTGGTAAAGGGTTAAGCGTCTGCTGCAGATTTTGTTGTATGCAGTAAAGAGTAAAGCGTCTGCTGCAGATCGTGTTGTATGTGGTAAAGGGTTAATCGTCTGCTGCAGATTGTGTTGTATGTGGTAAAGGGTTAAGCGTCTCCTGCATATTGTGTTGTATGTGGTAAAGGGTTAAGCGTCTGCTGCAGATTGTGTTGTATGTGGTAAAGGGTTAAGCGTCTGCTGCAGATTGTGTTGTATGCGGTAAAGGGTTAAGTATCTGCTGCAGATTGTATTGTATGCGGTAAAGAGTTAAGCGTCTGCTGCATATTGTGTTGTATGTGGTAAAGGGTTAAGCGTCTGCTGCAGATTGTGTTGTATGTGTTAAAGAGTTAAGCGTTTGCTGCAGATTGTGTTGTATGTGGTAAAGGGTTAAGCGTCTGCTGCAGATTGTGTTGTATGTGGTAAAGGGTTAAGCGTCTGCTGCAGATTGTGTTGTATGTGGTAAAGGGTTAAGCGTCTGCTGCAGATTGTGTTGTATGTGGTAAAGGGTTAAGCGTTTGCTGCAGATTGTGTTGTATGCAGTAAAATGTTAAGCGTTTGCTGCAGATTGTGTTGTATGTGGTAAAGAGTTAAGCGTCTGCTGCAGATTGTGTTGTATGTGGTAAAGGGTTAAGCGTCTGCTGCAGATTGTGTTGTATGTGGTAAAGAGTTAAGCGTCTGTTGCAGATTGTGTTGTATGCAGTAAAGGGTTAAGCGTCTGCTGCAGATGGTGTTGTATGTGGTAAAGGGTTAAGTATCTGCTGCAGATTGTATTGTATGCGGTAAAGAGTTAAGCGTCTGCTGCATATTGTGTTGTATGTGGTAAAGGGTTAAGCGTCTGCTGCAGATTGTGTTGTATGTGTTAAAGAGTTAAGCGTTTGCTGCAGATTGTGTTGTATGTGGTAAAGGGTTAAGCGTCTGCTGCAGATTGTGTTGTATGTGGTAAAGGGTTAAGCGTCTGCTGCAGATTGTGTTGTATGTGGTAAAGGGTTAAGCGTCTGCTGCAGATTGTGTTGTATGTGGTAAAGGGTTAAGCGTTTGCTGCAGATTGTGTTGTATGCAGTAAAATGTTAAGCGTTTGCTGCAGATTGTGTTGTATGTGGTAAAGAGTTAAGCGTCTGCTGCAGATTGTGTTGTATGTGGTAAAGGGTTAAGCGTCTGCTGCAGATTGTGTTGTATGTGGTAAAGAGTTAAGCGTCTGTTGCAGATTGTGTTGTATGCAGTAAAGGGTTAAGCGTCTGCTGCAGATGGTGTTGTATGTGGTAAAGGGTTAAGCGTCTGCTGCAGATTGTGTTGTATGTGGTAAAGGGTTAAGCGTCTGCTGCAGATTGTGTTGTATGTGGTAAAGGGTTAAGCGTCTGCTGCAGATTGTGTTGTATGTGGTAAAGGGTTAAGCTTCTGCTGCAGATTGTGTTGTATGTGGTAAAGAGTTAAGCGTCTGCTGCATATTTTGTTGTATGCAGTAAAGAGTTAAGCGTCTGCTGCAGATCGTGTTGTATGTGGTAAAGGGTTAAGCGTCTGCTGCAGATTTTGTTGTATGCAGTAAAGAGTTAAGCGTCTGCTGCAGATTGTGTTGTATGCAGTAAAATGTTAAGCGTTTGCTGCAGATTGTGTTGTATGTAGTAAAGCGTTAAACGTCTGCTGCAGATTGTGTTGTATGTGGTAAAGGGTTAAGCGTCTGCTGCAGATTTTGTTGTATGTGGTAAAGGGTTAAGCGTCTGCTGCAGATTGTGTTGTATGCAGTAAAGAGTTAAGCGTCTGCTGCAGATTGTGTTGTATGTGGTAAAGAGTTAAGCGTCTGCTGCAGATTGTGTTGTATGCAGTAAAGAGTTAAGCGTCTGCTGCAGATTGTGTTGCATGTGGTAAAGAGTTAAGCGTCTGCTGCAGATTGTGTTGTATGCAGTAAAATGTTAAGCGTCTGCTGCGGATTGTGTTGTATGCGGTAACGAGTTAAGTATCTGCTGCAGATTGTGTTGTATGTGATACAGGGTTAAGCGTCTGCTGCAGATTGTGTTGTATGTGGTAACGAGTTAAGTATCTGCTGCAGATTGTGTTGTATGTGGTAACGAGTTAAGTATCTGCTGCGGATTGTGTTGTATGCGGTAACGAGTTAAGTATCTGCTGCAGATTGTGTTGTATGTGATAAAGGGTTAAGCGTCTGCTGCAGATTGTGTTGTATGTGGTAAAGGGTTGAGCGTCTGCTGCAGATTTTGTTGTATGTGGTAAAGAGTTACACGTCTGCTGCATATTGTGTTGTATGCGGTAAAGGGTTAAGCGTCTGCTGCAGATTGTGTTGTATGTGGTAAAGAGTTACACGTCTGCTGCATATTGTGTTGTATGCGGTAAAGGGTTAAGCGTCTGCTGCAGATTGTGTTGTATGTGGTAACGAGTTAAGTATCTGCTGTAGATTGTGTTGTATGTGGTAAAGAGTTAAGTATCTGCTGCAGATTGTGTTGTATGCGGTAAAGGGTTAAGCGTCTGCTGCAGATTGTGTTGTATGTGGTAAAGGGTTGAGCGTCTGCTGCAGATTGGGTTGTATGTGGTAAAGAGTTAAGCGTCTGCTGCAGATCGTGTTGTATGTGGTAAAGGGTTAAGCGTCTGCTGCATATTTTGTTGTATGCAGTAAAGGGTTGAGCGTCTGCTGCAGATTGTGTTGTATGCAGTAAAGAGTTAAGCGTCTGCTGCAGATTGTGTTGTATGCAGTAAAGGGTTAAGCGTCTGCTGCAGATTGTGTTGTATGTGGTAAAGAGTTAAGCGTCTGCTGCATATTGTGTTGTATGCGGTAAAGGGTTAAGCGTCTGCTGCAGATTGTGTTGTATGTGGTAAAGAGTTAAGCGTCTGCTGCAGATTGTGTTGTATGTGGTAAAGGGTTAAGCGTCTGCTGCAGATTGTGTTGTATGCGGTAAAGGGTTGAGCGTCTGCTGCAGATTGTGTTGTATGTGGTAAAGGGTTAAGCGTCTGCTGCAGATTGTGTTGTATGTGGTAAAGGGTTAAGCGTCTGCTGCAGATTGTGTTGTATGCGGTAAAGGGTTGAGCGTCTGCTGCAGATTGTGTTGTATGTGGTAAAGGGTTAAGCGTCTGCTGCAGATTGTGTTGTATGTGGTAAAGGGTTAAGCGTCTGCTGCAGATTGTGTTGTATGTGGTAAAGGGTTAAGCGTCTGCTGCAGATTGTGTTGTATGTGGTAAAGAGTTAAGCGTCTGCTGTAGATTGTGTTGTATGTGGTAAAGGGTTAAGCGTCTGCTGCAGATTGTGTTGTATGTGGTAAAGGGTTAAGCGTCTGCTGCAGATTGTGTTGTATGTGGTAAAGGGTTAAGCGTCTGCTGCAGATTGTGTTGTATGTGGTAAAGGGTTAAGCGTCTGCTGCAGATTGTGTTGTATGTGGTAAAGGGTTAAGCGTCTGCTGCAGATTGTGTTGTATGTGGTAAAGGGTTAAGCGTCTGCTGCAGATTGTGTTGTATGTGGCAAAGGGTTAAGCGTCTGCTGCAGATTGTGTTGTATGTGGTAAAGGGTTAAGCGTCTGCTGCAGATTGTGTTGTATGTGGTAAAAGGGTTGAGCGTCTGCTGCAGATTGTGTTGTATGCGGTAAAGGGTTAAGCGTCTGCTGCAGATTGTGTTGTATGTGGTAAAGGGTTGAGCGTCTGCTGCAGATTGTGTTGTATGCGGTAAAGGGTTAAGCGTCTGCTGCAGATTGTGTTGTATGTGGTAAAGGGTTGAGCGTCTGCTGCAGATTGTGTTGTATGCGGTAAAGGGTTAAGCGTCTGCTGCAGATTGTGTTGTATGTGGTAAAGGGTTAAGCGTCTGCTGCAGATTGTGTTGTATGTGGTAAAGGGTTGAGCGTCTGCTGTAGATTGTGTTGTATGTGGTAAAGAGTTAAGTATCTGCTGCAGATTGTGTTGTATGTGGTAAAGGGTTGAGCGTCTGCTGCAGATTGTGTTGTATGTGGTAAAGGGTTGAGCGTCTGCTGCAGATCGTGTTGTATGTGGTAAAGGGTTAAGCGTCTGCTGCATATTTTGTTGTATGCAGTAAAGAGTTAAGCGTCTGCTGCAGATTGTGTTGTATGCAGTAAAATGTTAAGCGTTTGCTGCAGATTGTGTTGTATGTAGTAAAGCGTTAAACGTCTGCTGCAGATTGTGTTGTATGTGGTAAAGGGTTAAGCGTCTGCTGCAGATTGTGTTGTATGTGATAAAGGGTTAAGCGTCTGCTGCAGATTGTGTTGTATGCAGTAAAGAGTTAAGCGTCTGCTGCAGATTGTGTTGTATGTGGTAAAGTGTTAAGCGTCTGCTGCAGATTGTGTTGTATGCAGTAAAGGGTTAAGCGTCTGCTGCAGATTGGGTTGTATGTGGTAAAGTGTTAAGCGTCTGCTGCAGATTGTGTTGTATGTAGTAAAGGGTTAAACGTCTGCTGCAGATTGTGTTGTATGTGGTAAAGGGTTAAGCGTCTGCTGCAGATTTTGTTGTATGTGGTAAAGAGTTAAGCGTCTGCTGCAGATTGTGTTGTATGTGGTAAAGGGTTGAGCGTCTGCTGCAGATTGTGTTGTATGTGGTAAAGGGTTAAGCGTCTGCTGCAGATTGTGTTGTATGTGGTAAAGGGTTAAGCGTCTGCTGCAGATTGTGTTGTATGCAGTAAAGGGTTAAGTATCTGCTGCAGATTGTGTTGTATGTGGTAAAGAGTTAAGCGTCTGCTGTAGATTGTGTTGTATGTGGTAAAGGGTTAAGCGTCTGCTGCAGATTGTGTTGTATGTGGTAAAGGGTTAAGCGTCTGCTGCAGATTGTGTTGTATGTGGTAAAGGGTTAAGCGTCTGCTGCAGATTGTGTTGTATGTGGTAAAGGGTTAAGCGTCTGCTGCAGATTGTGTTGTATGTGGTAAAGGGTTAAGCGTCTGCTGCAGATTGTGTTGTATGTGGTAAAGGGTTAAGCGTCTGCTGCAGATTGTGTTGTATGTGGTAAAGGGTTAAGCGTCTGCTGCAGATTGTGTTGTATGTGGTAAAGGGTTAAGCGTCTGCTGCAGATTGTGTTGTATGTGGTAAAAGGGTTGAGCGTCTGCTGCAGATTGTGTTGTATGCGGTAAAGGGTTAAGCGTCTGCTGCAGATTGTGTTGTATGTGGTAAAGGGTTGAGCGTCTGCTGCAGATTGTGTTGTATGTGGTAAAGGGTTAAGCGTCTGCTGCAGATTGTGTTGTATGTGGTAAAAGGGTTGAGCGTCTGCTGCAGATTGTGTTGTATGCGGTAAAGGGTTAAGCGTCTGCTGCAGATTGTGTTGGATGTGGTAAAGGGTTGAGCGTCTGCTGCAGATTGTGTTGTATGTGGTAAAGGGTTGAGCGTCTGCTGCAGATTGTGTTGTATGCAGTAAAGGGTTAAACGTCTGCTGCAGATTGTGTTGTATGTGGTGAAGGGTTAAGCGTCTGCTGCAGATTGTGTTGTATGCAGTAAAGGGTTAAGCGTCTGCTGCAGATTGTGTTGTATGTGGTAAAGGGTTGAGCGTCTGCTGCAGATTGTGTTGTATGTGGTAAAGGGTTAAGTATCTGCTGCAGATTGTGTTGTATGTGGTAAAGGGTTAAGCGTCTGCTGCAGATTGTGTTGTATGTAGTAAAGGGTTAAACGTCTGCTGCAGATTGTGTTGTATGTGGTAAAGGGTTAAGCGTCTGCTGCAGATTGTGTTGTATGTGGTAAAGGGTTGAGCGTCTGCTGCAGATTGTGTTGTATGTGGTAACGAGTTAAGTATCTGCTGCAGATTGTGTTGTATGTGGTAAAGGGTTAAGCGTCTGCTGCAGATTGTGTTGTATGCAGTAAAGGGTTGAGCGTCTGCTGCAGATTGTGTTGTATGCAGTAAAGAGTTAAGCGTCTGCTGCAGATTGTGTTGTATGCAGTAAAGGGTTAAGCGTCTGCTGCAGATTGTGTTGTATGTGGTAAAGTGTTAAGCGTCTGCTGCAGATTGTGTTGTATGCAGTAAAGGGTTGAGCGTCTGCTGCAGATTGTGTTGTATGCAGTAAAGAGTTAAGCGTCTGCTGCAGATTGTGTTGTATGCAGTAAAGGGTTAAGCGTCTGCTGCAGATTGTGTTGTATGTGGTAAAGAGTTAAGCGTCTGCTGCATATTGTGTTGTATGCGGTAAAGGGTTAAGCGTCTGCTGCAGATTGTGTTGTATGTGGTAAAGAGTTAAGCGTCTGCTGCAGATTGTGTTGTATGTGGTAAAGGGTTAAGCGTCTGCTGCAGATTGTGTTGTATGCGGTAAAGGGTTGAGCGTCTGCTGCAGATTGTGTTGTATGTGGTAAAGGGTTAAGCGTCTGCTGCAGATTGTGTTGTATGTGGTAAAGGGTTAAGCGTCTGCTGCAGATTGTGTTGTATGTGGTAAAGGGTTAAGCGTCTGCTGCAGATTGTGTTGTATGTGGTAAAGAGTTAAGCGTCTGCTGCAGATTGTGTTGTATGTGGTAAAGGGTTAAGCGTCTGCTGCAGATTGTGTTGTATGTGGTAAAGGGTTAAGCGTCTGCTGCAGATTGTGTTGTATGTGGTAAAGGGTTAAGCGTCTGCTGCAGATTGTGTTGTATGTGGTAAAGGGTTAAGCGTCTGCTGCAGATTGTGTTGTATGCAGTAAAGGGTTAAGCGTCTGCTGCAGATTTTGTTGTATGCAGTAAAGGGTTAAGCGTCTGCTGCAGATCGTGTTGTATGTGGTAAAGAGTTAAGCGTCTGCTGCAGATTGTGTTGTATGCAGTAAAGGGTTAAGCGTCTGCTGCAGATTGTGTTGTATGCGGTAAAGGGTTAAGTATCTGCTGCAGATTGTGTTGTATGTGGTAAAGGGTTAAGCGTCTGCTGCAGATTGTGTTGTATGCGGTAAAGGGTTAAGTATCTGCTGCAGATTGTGTTGTATGCAGTAAAGGGTTAAGCGTCTGCTGCAGATTGTGTTGTATGCGGTAAAGGGTTAAGTATCTGCTGCAGATTGTGTTGTATGTGGAAAAGGGTTGAGTGTCTGCTGCAGATTGTGTTGTATGTGGTAAAGAGTTAAGCGTCTGCTGCAGATTGTGTTGTATGTGGTAAAGAGTTATGTGTCTGCTGCAGATTGTGTTGTATGTGGGTAAGGGTTAAGAGGCGTCAATATGTGGTGGAGGGTTCTGTGACGACTAACACGAAAGGTGGCGTGAATACAGACGCATCCGGCAGGATAAGGGTTAAAATAACAAACAAAACGCCGATTCAGATACAACAAAAATATTAATCAACATAAATCACCGGTATATCATTTTAAATTATAATAATAATGTCATGTAATAAATAACGATATTAAACATAGATAAATAAAGATGAACAAATACTCAACCCTTTCCCTCATAACTTTATGTAGCCCTCTGCAGTAGTCGGTGTTTAAATCACCGTGACAAAAAGCGAAATTGCTCAAAACGATCAATTTATTCTTTTGCCACAAATTTTTTTTTTTTTTTTTTTCGTTTATAGAGAGTTTTCAATATATTTGCCAAGGTTACTTTAAAGTTGTCTGCTGCATATGTGTTGTATGTGGGAAAGGCTTAAGTCATACGACGTCCAATGGCATATCAAGGATAAATTATGTGTGATAACTTCTAATTGACTAATTTAAAAATGTCACATATTGAATACAGAAGTAAAGAAATAAATAAAAACAACAAAAAAACACCATCAACAGCAACACTAACTAACACTGACAATGTTACCAATGTTAAACAACATTTTAGCCGAATTACGAGTAAACCAACATTGTGGACTCTGCGTACATTATCGACCCGGACCAGCCTAAGCATGCCGCGCAGGCTATTACGGACAGACACTTTGAGCCTCCTGTATATTTTCTGTTTCAGGAATCATTACTCTATACCTCTTTCCCCCTGATACGGAATTTGTCGACCCGTATTAGCATGAGTAGACTGCGCATGCGCAGGCTGATCTGATCGATACATAACGCAGAGTCCACAATGTTGGTTTTCACGTGGAACAGCTCAAATTAAAAAATGTATTTATATCATGTTATGTATTATGGGCCGGTGGCCTAAGTACTTTCGTCATATTTCCAAGCCAATAAAACTTACAATTCATTGAAAACGGACCTACAGTTCCCTAGATTGACTGATTGAATGGACATTAAACCCCAACATATCACGGCATCCAGTTCAACTAACTACATGTACCTCTGGCTTCCACAGGCTAGTACTCCAAACAACAGTTGTTCAAATCAACTGGCTGTTATTCCACTGTAAGCACACATGGGTGATGAAAAATAGTGCGGACAAAACATTATGCATGATTAAAATCAAAACTCAATGCAAATTTATTTCCAAGGCCACATGGCGCCGATATGCACGATCAACTCAGTACTAATGAGCCACGAGAAGAAACGTTGAATTCCTACCAATAACCTTCGAGACAAAGCGTGACCAAATGCGAATAAAAAAGTCCCTTTGTCTGGGGGACGTTCAATATTTATTTATTTATTTATTGGGGTTTTAAGCCGCTTTCAACATTATTTCACGGCGACAGTTCACTTATTCATGATCCCTTGGTAAACAAACCAGTACTAGGCTAGAAAATGTGCCTTGCCCAAGGGCACTCCACCATGACCGTAGTGCCGCGACAGGGGATCTTACCCGGGACACCCGGTTTCGAAATCCCCGACGCTGAACACTCGACCAGAGTGGATTCCGGGGGACGTTGAATAAGTAGAGCAGCCACCGTTAGAGCCGACTGAACGGGTCACAACGATTGGAGTCAATGCACCTCTTGGGCTCTCAGGGGCGTAGCTTTGCAATCATAAATGTGTAGGCCGTCTCGTGAGAAAATCGACATTGTGGGACTCTGCGTAAAGTATCGACCCGTAATCAGCCCAGGCATGCCACACAGGCCATTCCCGGATATACACTTTTCGCCTCCTGTGGATTTCCTGTTTCAGGAATCACTACTCTATACATCTATCCCCCCTAAGACGGAATGTGTCGGCCGGATCAGTCTGCGCGGATAGCGCAGGCTGATCTGGTCGATACATTACGCATATGTGTATCGCTGCAGTCCGCCGCGATATGACATTGGTAGTTGAAAGCGGCGGAAAACCTAAAGCAAAAAAATATTTATCGAAAGAAACACTGCACACACCGTCTCATCGGTATGCATAGTAAAGTTACGTGCAATATGACAACTAGTTGCCGAGAAATGGCGCGGACAATATATTATATGGATGTACAAATATTCAAAATGGCCATGATTCCCTGAAAATATATCTAACATGCTGACATGAATGACAAAACAAAAAGGGAACCATAACTTACTTTCTGTTATCGATGTGTTCGATTTATGCCCTTGATTTATGTTTGTTTCATTTATGCTTTTCAAGCTTCGTTACTCGTTTATGCTTGAACATTGATTATTGAAAGCGAGTGATGAAATCATGACAAGAAAAATGGGCTAGCAGCAGTTCTCAAAAGACAGAAAAACGGCGAACCAGTGCAGTTTGTTGCCGCTGCAGAGAAGCAGAGAAACGCAGCTATTCTAGAAGGTGTTGCCCTTTCTAGATTAATTTATTTCCTTGAAGTAAAATAGTTTGACACATAGAAAGCAGCCAACGTTGGAAGGTATTGAAATATATTCCGTAATTTCCCATTTTTCCACCGTGGTTTACACCCTATCCCGAAATAAATTTCTTTTTTCGATCCGTAGTTTCCCTTTAGTACTTGTCACATGAGGGAAATAGTTAACACATTTATTTTTCTCTCTTTTGTCCTAAATCATATTTTGAGCATTTTTTTCTTATGCCTTACTGTTAATGTTATTTGATAATGATACTTTCAGTAATAGAAATTTGCAATATTTTCTGCCCAAACAATAACATGGTTGCTGACTACAACATGTGTTTACATGGGAAAGAGTTAATGTATTTCATTAGCTAATTAATAATATTTTAACTGAGTCATTAAGCGCAATCAATTATACTGATTTAGATTCATATTTGAATAATGAACGACATTTGTATTTGCATTTGATCCTTTCACACATGGAATACATCTGCAGGAGATGACTTGAAATGGTTTTGGCAAAATGGAAGAACATCTCCACAAATGAACGTTTTATAAATGAAAAGAGCCGAAAGCATCGTGGCAAATGGAGAAATTATAAGCAATTTCTCCTTTTACCAAAGTGTCTTCGAAGGGTTGTTCGCTGCAGAGTCGTAAAACAGCGTATGCATGTGGAAAAGGGTTAAATAAAAATCGACATCCGTAAAACGAGCCCTGACCCACCGGAAAGAGAAGTCGTAATAAAAGGTTCAAATTAAGTTCACGTTACTCAGCAATAATAACCTACTCCCGAGGAAAATATAGACTATTTTTAGGTCAAATTACGCCAAATACATCCGCGGTCATGCTAAATAGTCCTCCCTAAAAACAACTGATTTGCGTAGAAATTATTGTATATCTTGACCAGAATGCATTGAATATATGACATTGCGATTAGATGCATTGTAATTATGTAAAGGATTTAATTGAAATGTTTGATGTTATATTTTTTTTTTTTAGTATTTTGACCTTGTTTGAAAGGGAAAGTAAGTAGAGTATGTGAAAAACCAGTTTCATTCAAAATGACGGTAATCACCTTCACAGGGTAAATTATTTCTTGAATAATTAAAAAAAAAAAAATTGTCCTTGGATCATTTTGAAGCATAGAGGTAACTTGACCTTGCATGACCCAAGCTAGCTTTCTAACCCAGTCATGTAAAGGATTATACAACCAATGGAGATTCAGGTTGGATAGCTCATAACGAGTTGTCTCTCCTAAAATCTGCACGAGCCGTAATCCTTAGAGTAAGGTAGACTTAAAACTAGTGATTGTGTTAGGGCACTCTGACTACAGCCCTGTTTTTTACAACCACCCACGCTGCACGAGCCATAATCCTTAGAGCAAGGTGGACTTACAACTAGTGTTTGTGTTAGCGCACTCTGACTACAGCCCTGTTTTTTACAACCACCCACGCTGCACGAGCCATATTCCTTAGAGCAAGGTGGACTTAAAACTAGTGATTGTGTTAGGGCACTCTGACTACAGCCCTGTTTTACAATCATCAACTAAAATTGATTATCATGTAACAATTTGTTTGATAATTAAATGGCAAACAGTGCTGATTACAGCTGGAACAATTCGTAACGAGCTGACTCATCCGAATCTGCATTGTTTTAATAACACACACACCTTAATATTTGCCATTGGTGCTGAAAGAGTTCATTCAGATATAGGTAAAATGTGTTTGGTATGGCATATGATTACGCTCACGGAGTATAAGGTGTTTGGTATGTGTAACTTTGCGAACTATGAACATTTTGATTGGCTAACAGATCGCCAGATAACGGTTAGAGGACATAACAACAGTCTAACGATAATTGAGTGACGATAAATTGAATACAGCACTGTTTACATTTCGAGGGGTTGGCGTGAAACGGTTGTAACTAAAAACCTATTTTGAAAACCCTAGTTTAGGGGCCATTTTGACCATTTTGTAAACAATGCAAATTTAGGTGCCATTGATCAGAACGAGCAATGGCACCTAAATTTCCATTGTTTACCAATAATCTTTTTTTTAAAGTTTATAAAGACATTATGGCGAGGTGATTAACCTTGGTAAAAAAAATACCAATAATAGTTACAACCGTTTCACGCCAAGCCCTCGATTTACTCACTTTCATACACATTTTGCCACAATTGTCGCTGACGCCGATTGAAAACATTATCGCAAAAGTTGAAAGGATTCATATTAACTCTTTTCAATAACTATTCTTTCGTTTGCAGTTATTCTATATATTTATAATATTTATATGTCTTCTGCTATATTTCGTTATGTGGAAAAGGGTAATACAATTATCAACGTTGCTCGACCGGTAAACAAGTTCGACAAACATATGTCATACATCCGATATGCAAATTAGTTGCAGCATTTTAGCCAATCAATGACATGGATACGTTCTCTCCGCTACACTCGATTGCACAACAAACAAAAAGCCATGTAATGCATGAGAACCGCGTAGTTTTGAGCCATTAATCGATGGCTTCTGTGTTACGCATGACGATGGGTGTGGCTTAAAATACTATCTCAGATCCATGCGTTTCATTATTGGGTTCACACCTAGTTTGTAGATAATACAATAATTCGTTCTAATGACCTACACATACGCTTTACGATACATCAGGGTGGTAGAAAGCCATTTATTTTCGGAATCGAACTCATTGGTCCAGTCCTAGGAAAGATGCTAGATGCATTCCTGTTGATTGAAGAGTTCGATCCCGGATCTAGTCATGCTTCCCCGTTCGATGAGGTATCGAGTTTGAGACAGTCTTCCACGCTACACATGGTCGGTGGGCAGTACCCGAGCCTACAGTGAGCCAAACACCATAGGTCCATTCCTTCGACGCCTTTGAACTCCTTAATGGAGTGGCAGCTGGTGTTCTGCGCCCTTCTCTTATCCTCACAAGAACACTCACACATGAAACTGACGCAGTTATGGGCTCGGCAGTTTCGTTCGCACCACATCTTGATGCCGGGACTTTGTTTATAGATACCACGAGCTACGCATCGAAATTCGTCGGAAGTGACGTCACATTGACGTCGTAGTCTTAGATGATTCGTCCTTCGTCGAGGTTTGGTTAACGAAAATAGAAACGGTGTGATATAATTTGGGTAAAAACGGTCTAATATACTACTAACAGATACATATTGTGTATTTGGTACATCTGTTTGTAGAAAATTAAAATGTCTCGTTGGCTCGGCAACCATCCTCGGTCTGGTGAGACCACGATTGTCCATTTGCGGCAGCGTGAAGAACACTTTAACGCCATTGCCGTTAGATGGTTGCCTTGGCAATCTATCTTGACCGATCATTTTAATGATCTCCTGTTTAATCCTATCGGATGAAATCGGTCTGTTGTGAAAAGCGGACGGCGTAATGCGTACACTTGGCGTTGTCGGTGATGTCGTAAAAACGGGGGTCGGCTTTAAAACAATGGATGCTTCAATTGCGGTATATGAAGGAGATAATGTCACTGCAAATCTAGATGGAATTAACCTTGTTGACCTGTCGATGGGAGCAGGAATTGACGATGCAGTCGGTTTGGAAGTCATTATTAGTTTTGGTGTTGTTATGGCTGCTTTAGCTGATGGCGGTGGACTGGCGCTTGTAGATGGTTTGATTGTCTTTGTGGGTTGGATTATCACAGGTCTTTCGACAATACGTCCCCTCTTCCCGTGACCATGGTGGTGTATATCATGGCCTCTGGAATTGTATAAGAATAGATAAGAGCTCTAGATAAGGGGCATTTTTCATGTTATTAAATCCTTATTTGACATTTAAACCCTATGTTGTGGGTACTCAAAAGAATCGTCTCAGTGAGACGATTCTTTTGAGTACCCACAACATAGACTTTTGTTGAGTAATAAGATAAATATTGTGGGGAAAAGACCTTTTCACTCCGTCCTATCCAATCCTCTGCTCAGGGTAATGCCTAAACAGGTTTACTGACGGACATTTACAAGTAAATACAAATGGAATTGATAAAAGAACAGATATGAGACGCTCCATGAGAAAACCAACAAAATGGTTTCTGCGTAATGTATCTCCCAAGATCAGCCTGCGCAGTCCGTGCAGGCTAATCCGGGCCGACACATTCCGTGTCAGTGGGATAGATGTATGAAGTAATGATTCCTTAAACAGAAGCGCGGTATGCTTAGGCTAATCCGAGTCGATACGTTACGCAGAGTCAACAAGGTTGTTTTTCTCGTTGGACGGCGGTGTGTTGTTTCTTTGCATTGTATTTTAGCCGCTTTCAAAAGTGCTTTCAGCTATATCACGACATTTCCTGGATAAGTTACCATTACACCTGGTCTATTTCTCCTGACACCAGCCAGTAAGTCGTAAAGCTAACTTCGCAAGGCTGAGCGCCAAGGAGGGCAGCCATTACTACCATTGTTTAAGCATCTTAATTCTGACACCAGCGAGTACAGTTCTTTTATCAAATAAAAGTATCAGAATGTCTTCGGGATTTCCTTTGTATTTTCCGACAGTAATCCGCCAAAATGGAAGATTGTTCATGTAATGTGACCGTAGTTTGAACGAAGTTGTCCCTATTGGACCCCATTTGACGCTATTTGACCGTAGTTTACCGTAGGTGTGCGTACTTCGAACGTAGTTCAAACGTAGTTTAACGTAGTTGTCCGTAGTTACACGTAGTTGTCCGTAGTTACACGTAGTCGTCCGTAGTTACACGTAGTTGTCCGTAGTTACACGTAGTTTTCCGTAGTTACACGTGGTTGTCCTTGTCCGTAGTTACACGTAGTTGTCCGTAGTTACACGGACGGACTCATGGGAGAGTACTTGTGGGGTTATTTCGTTTGATGTTTTTGTTGTGGGGTGCACCCCCACGAGTATGCATTGATTCCGTAATTAACCCCCTTTTACGGAATGAATAACATTAATATGCAAATGAGATACCCGTTATAAAAAATAAGAATAAACTATTTATCTAAGTGTCTTTATAAGGGTGCTGGGTGGGCTTTAGGAAAAACACGCACCCCACAAGTACTCTCTCATGCGGACGTACATTTGTAGTTGTCCGTAGTTACACGTAGTTGTCCGTAGTTAACCTCCTTCACGCTACTACGTAAGATGTGACCGCGGCTTTAGCCACAATGTTTTCAACTTCTCTCAGTAATATTACTTTCATTTACAGAGGAATTCCATTCCATTGTTTTGGTTTAGATGATCTCAAAGTTGACTGATGAGGATTTGTTGTAATTGAGAAAGGGTTAAAAGATGTGCCAACGTGGAGGGTATATGGAGTTGTTAGACGTCATATTAGTTTAACTCTCTCAGTGCTGAAGGCAATATTGAAGTTTTTGCAAACAATGCTGATTCAGGTGAGTCAGCTCGTAACGAGCTGTCTCACCTGAAATCAGCAGTGTTTGTCTTTTAGTTATCAAAATGGTCCAAACTGTTATTACATGACAATCGGAGACGCTCGATTTTGAACATGGAAGAGTCTACTTTAAACAATTCGGCGCTGAAAGAGTTAATATTAATCGAGAAGAAATAATTTCCCGATCAAATCTTTCCATTGTTTAGACGAGTGATGACGCATCTACAGCAGACGACTTTTGAAAACATTCTGACAAAAGAGGGAATTGCTCCTTAAGAGTAATTTCTTCGTTTTTAGCCACATTCCGTTCAACTCGGTTAACCCTTTCAGCGCCGAATTGTTTAAAGTAGACTCCTCCATGTTCAAACTAGGACGACTCTATTTTCATGTTATATGATTTTTGGACTATCTTTATAACTCACAGCCAAACAATGCAGATTTCAGGTGAGACAGCTCGTTACGAGCTGACTCACCTGAATCTGTATTGTTTGCAAAAAGCTTAATATTGCCTTTGGCGCTGAAAGAGTTAAATAAATAAACTATCAGTTAAAAGAAATTTTCCAATTGTTTGCTAAAATGTTTTCAAAGACGTCTGCTGCATATTTAGTGTATGCTGGAACAGGTTTATAGAAATGATTGCATAAAAAGTTAATCTTCTAACTGAAACAGAAATTTCAATTTGGATGAAAAGATTCGATCGCACTGGGCGACAGAGTATCACATTATGTAATTGCCAGAAAATGTCTGAAAATGTCTCACCTTGGCTGCCATCGATTTGAACGTGTTTTCGGTGTCCAGCCGTCACGTGGGGATATTTCGATGTCGGCACAATTCACGTACTGTTCCTGACTACCACACCCCAAACATTTACACGTGTCCTCCCCGTTGTAGCGATACCCTGTGATGATAGAATATACTATAATAGAATATACAGTCAAACCTGTGTTTAAAGACCACCCC
Organism: Serripes groenlandicus; assembly: GCA_031761405.1. Lineage (NCBI taxonomy): Eukaryota > Metazoa > Mollusca > Bivalvia > Cardiida > Cardiidae > Serripes > Serripes groenlandicus. The sequence continues at coordinate 125,384 of JASEVX010000403.1, read as the reverse complement.
TGTATCTATACCCCGTTGTATCTATACCCTGTGATTATATAATATACTATAATAGAATATACAATCAAACCTGTGTTTAAAGACCACCCATGTATCTATACCCCATTGTATCTATTCCCTGTGATTATAGAATATACTATGATAGAATATACAGTCAAACCTGTGTTTAAAGACCACCCCTGTATCTATACCCCGTTGTATCTATACCCTGTGATTATATAATATACTATAATAGAATATACAATCAAACCTGTGTTTAAAGACCACCCATGTATCTATACCCCATTGTATCTATTCCCTGTGATTATAGAATATACTATGATAGAATATACAGTCAAACCTGTGTTTAAAGACCACTCATGTATCTATACCCTGTTGTATCTATACCCTGTGATTATAGAATATACTATAATAGAATACAGTCAAACCTGTGTTTAAAGACCACTCATTTATCTATACCCTGTTGTATCTATACCCTGTGATTATAGAATATACTATGATAGAATATACAGTCAAACCTGTGTTTAAAGACCACTCATGTATCTATACCCCGTTGTATCTATACCCTGTGATTATAGAATATACTATTATAGAATATATAGTCAAACCTGTGTTTAAAGACCAACCCTGTATCTATACCCCGCTGTATCATTACCCTGTGATTATAGAATATACTATAATATAATATACAGTCAAACCTGTGTTTAAAGACCACCCATGTATCTATACCCCGTTGTATCTATACCCTGTGATATATATAATAGACTATAATAAAATATACAGGCAAACCTGTGTTTAAAGACCACCCATGGGAAGTGACCAATCTGGTCATTGTTCACAGGTGGTGTTTACTTACAAGGTCATTTATACAGAAAATGAGTATTTGGGAGACCAAACGTAAGGTCGCTATAGACAGGGAATTGCTAATCCAAGGGTGTTCATTAGCATAGGTTCGACTGTATGATAGTTTGATTAACCAATTGAGGATAATTCGGGACTATATAAATGCAATACAAACTTAATGAACAGCTGTTGAATAACAACACATAATACCTTACGTGCTCGTGAGCACGCAAGGACACACAGGCATACATTAACCAACATATAAATATATTTTATAACCGGATATATGTTTCAAATGTATTATGGGCCAGTTTAAAGATAAGCTTTAAAGATAAGCACTACGTGCATTTAAAAACAAAAGAGAGTGTCAATTGCGTCAGTTGCACTAATACACTACACCAAATGTCTAAACGTCTACCTGATTTATGCTTTCATTTGTTGATTGATTGATTGATTGATTGGAGTTTAACGCAGTTTTTAACAATTTCTCAGTCATATCACGGTGGCCAGTTCACCTACTCATGTATTTCCCGGTTTTCTCACACCAGTACAAAACACAACAATCTTCCCAAGCAACTGGCTGCTTTTCCACATAGACCTAGCCCATTGATGGAAGACGAATGATGCATGTCGCATTGATTTTTGTCAAATGTCGGAAAGAAAGTTGACCGAGCCGGGATTCGAGCTCACAACCCTTGGATTGACAGCCCGCTTCGCTACCGACTGAGCTACCGGTACTGGTGTGAGAAAACCAGGAAATGCATGAGTAGGTGAACTGGCCACCGTGATATAACTGAGAAATTGTTACCCTCGCCTTTCGGCATAAGGCCATTTGGCGAGCAGAATGCTGGAATATTTTTCAACCTTATTTAAGTATAACGGATCCCAGTAGGATATTTCGAGAAATGTATTGTGTAATATTTTTTCGCTGAACAAGTAGAATACGTAAGTCTCGAATTCTTACCCGTTTTATATTTCCACTGAAGTACACAATGTTTGCACACGAGACCACCTGGCAACCGGATATGGATGTCATAAATACCACCACGTGACCCGATATAGTACCTCGTGTCGTGTGACTCATCGATATAGAGCGGGTACTTGTTGAAGCACGTCTGATCGAGCGTGTTTGTTGATGAGTTTCTCGGACAGAGTTTAAACTCCACGTAACCAAGGTAATTACTGCTAACCTGCAAGAAAAAATAATGTTGTTAGATTTCGTGGATTAATTATACTATCATGTGTAACTATGTCATACATACGACCAATCTGCAGCAGGCTATTTTAATTAAAACAAATATCATTATCTAATATTTAAACTGTTATTTAACAATCTTTTTTGGGGGGAAACATTTTTGTCAAATTATGAATGAAAAAAGCATTTTTGTAACAGAGGAAATATGAAAAAAAAATACTAATACAAAAGCATTTTGTAAACAGATGAAATTGCTCATTATGAACATTTTCCCCTTTTGTCAAAATGTTTCAAAAGTCTTCTGCTGTAGAGGCGTCAGAAAATGTTTCAAAAGTCGTCTGCTGTAGAGGCGTCATAAAATGTTTCAAAAGTCGTCTGCTGTAGAGGCGTCAGAACATGTTTCAAAAGTCGTCTGCTGTAGAGGCGTCATACAATGTTTCAAAAGTCGTCTGCTGTAGAGGCGTCAGAAAATGTTTCAAAAGTCGTCTGCTGTAGAGGCGTCAGAAAACGTTTCAAAAGTCGTCTGCTGTAGAGGCGTCAGCAAATGTTTACCGATTCTAACAGTAGACGCACCCGACGATGTGTACACTTTCCCGTATACAGGCCATCGATGTCTGACGTCTCAGATACGGAAGACGTTTGAAAACATTGTGGCACAAGGAAAACATGCTCATGATGATATATTCCTCCTCTTATCACAAATGTTTTCAACTGTCTTCCTTAATAATATCTTTATGTTTTGCCGCAGATGTCTCGAAAAAGCGTCGGTTTGTTGGAGAAGGTCTCACCGAGTTTGCTTTAATGTTGACTTCCTATGACCGGATGTTGAATTCTACATAACCAATATGAGTCGTCCAACGGAAAAAAACAACATGCCCCCAAAATGCAGCTGCGGCGATAGACATCTGCGTAATGTATCGACCAGATCAGCCTGCGCTGTCCGCGCAGACTGATCCGGCCGACACATTCCGTCTTACAATGTTGGTTTTCTCGCGGGACGGCTCATATTATTACCGTGAATAATAAATAGATGGACTGTTACACTGTATAAATACATTGTAACAGAGGACTAGATTATAGGGAGTGAATTGGTCTTTTCCCGACAATATCTCTCTTATTACATCGTGGACTCTGCGTAAAGTATCGACCCCGTTCAGCCTAAGCATGCCGCGCAGGCTAAACCGGGCAGGTACTTTTCGCCTCTTGTGGATTTTCTGTTTCAGGAGTCATTACTCTATACCTCTATCTTCCTAAGACGGGATCTATCGGCGCGGATAAGCCTGCGCGAACTGCGCACGCAGTAAAACAAGTTGTGTCTTTGTAAATTCAAAAACTGTGGTGATGAATACATGTACCCATCAAGACCTTTATTGTAAAATAATGATTTATAGATTTAATGACATTGGCAGGATACATTGTACGTTCATTGTGTAAGCCTGAAGATCAAAGAATGTTATTCTGACCGAGTTGGATTGTCCATCGCATTGGCGAATATATAATCTTGCGTTGATGGCGGCTATTCCACTTTGTGAATTGGTACGATTTGGTGATTGTCGAACTTAGCGGTTTTAAATACCATTCAAAAATCACAATGGGCATTTCTAAATCGAGGCAGTTCTACCATTTTCTCTTGCGTTTTAGTTGTTTTAACGTACCGTATCATTTAACGTGATGATTTGAAATCCAACATCATAATATAACTGTCACGAATAACCAATACACAGATTTACGTGCGGTGATATTTTAATAAATATATACAGAAACAATAGTACCGAAACATGCACACATATAAAGTGTGTCAAATGTACTTTTAAGCGTATTCGAGTTTTTAGACCAAATTCACTTATATTACGGCGATCAGAGGCGTAGTTCCCTTTAGGCACTGTAGGCACGTGCCTACACATTTTTTCTAAAAATGCCCCAAAATGTAGCTGCGGCGATAGACATCTGCGTAATGTATCGACCAGATCAGCCTGCGCTGTCCACGCAGACTGATCCGGCCGACACATTCCGTCTAAGGGGGGATAGATAGAGTAGTGATTCCTGAAACAGAAAATCCACAGGAGGCGAAAAGTGTATATCCGGGTACGCCTGTGTGGCATGCTTAGGCTGATCCGGGTCGATACTTTACGCAGAGTCTACAATGTTTAGTTTCTCACGAGACGGCCTACACATTGATTATTGCCAAGCTACCACCCTGGCGATAAGTTTTTTATTCTTGATCAGTTCTAGACTAGGAAATGTAGCTTGACCAAGGGCACTACATCGTGACCACAGCGGGTGGGGTTCGAACACGGCGGATTCTTTCATCGCCGTGTCAACATTATTGCCAGGGGCGTAGTTAGGGTAGACAGAGTGTGTACGCAATATATTTAGGGGGGTCCGGGGGCATGCTTCCCATGGATTTTTTCCCTCTTTATCGTCTGCGGTGACTTCTAGGAGCATTTCAGTAGCAAAATATGACTGATCTTGATGGTGAAATAAACGTATTTTCTAGGAAATGTTTAGGTAGTAAAATGTGTTGCATTTGTCATTTTTAGCCAAATCTATCAAGTCAGATCGGTTGTTTTATACTTACGCCTACCCCATGTCAAGTTTTTATTGCAGATTTGAACTTTTTAAAATTTGAGTACTGGGGACAATGTGTACGCAGGTGCGTATTTTGCGTACATTTAGCTATGTGCCTGGTTGTAGTTATATTACGGCGATAGAAAAAATATTCTTGGTCAGTACTAGACTTGGAAATGTGCCTTGACCAAGGGCACTACATCATGACCACCACGAGTGAAGGTACGAATCCCCGGTTCCGAATCCCTCACGCTGACCCCGGCGGTTCCTTTTACCCTTTCACACATACGTCAAATCTGCACCAGAAGACTTTTGAAATAAACCTGGCAAAACTAGGAAAATCGCTATAAATGAAAGTACATATTTGCAATAAAGTTAAAAACATTATGACAAAAGGAGAAATTGATCATACTAAGAAACCTCCTTCTCTTGCAGCACTATCTTCAAAAGCGATTACCTACATATCTGTGATTATGTGTATGTAAGAAGAATATGGTTTAAACATAAGGTAAGACTTACTTCAAAAGTCACGTTAATGAAATGTCCGTCCGTGTATTTGCGGACGATGGTACCGGTGGCGTATTTACCATTCTCCGCGTTCTCCTGACTCCCGTTAAAACGATCCCCACACACACCACAGCGTCCACCGTGCACCCGCCATTGCCACTGAAAATACATAATGTGAAAATATAAAAATACATCATGAGTCTTGCAAAAGTGAAGGCAACGCTAGAGTTTGTGTGGCAAATGTAGATGACGATATGCCACCGTCGGTGCAACTAGAAGTTATAAATGTACAATAAACATCTAGCTTAAAGGGACTGAATCCCATATGAGAAAAAAACGGGAACAAAAAGAAAACTGTTAAAAATTGCTATTACCTTGATGTTTTTGCATGTAAGTGATTGAGATTTGCTGACTGATGTACTACAATATATGCACACTATTAATATTGCGGAGATTTCTCGTTATTTTGCATTGTAAAATCTACTGGGTTAGTAACCCAGTAAATCTAAAAATATCGCTGTATATTTATCACGTTATCACTACAACCGAATTGACAATCTCCTTCGCAGAGTTGTCGTTCCTTACACTCACGCATACATGAATGTAATGAGTCGATAGTCGATAGAGAATGCCGAATTGAATCCACAAATTCAAATGAGCAAGAGGAAATTCCACGGTATTTTTAAACGGGAAAACACGGAGCGGACGTTTTTTTAACTGCTTATTTCCTATGAAATAATGAAAAACAAAAACTTGTACGACCTTCTACAACATTCCGTTACATATATATCGACGTATTTTGGATTAATTAGAATAAGTATAAAATATAACGATTTTGGACCATTATGGTGTTCAGTCCCTTTAACATATGTTTTTATCCACCATTGACATTGGACACCATAACTGTACAATAAACATACCCATTAGCCTTCCATCAAGGAATGCAAGATTAATTTATTATAATAAAAAAGTGGTCATCCTCCCTCCTATGGGATGTAAACGTACACTTTATAATCAAAGCCTTATTGAGTGTTTCTCTGACGTATAAACGAGAGTTGCAGATAATCCGGTCGATATGGATCTACACTGTTGTTAAATACTATATGCATGGGTCTTTCATTTGTTTATTTCGTTCAAAAAACAAAGAAACGCTGATACATACATATTTCCCCATACATGTACACCATTCCAACTATATTCAGACACACCAAATGCTCTTACATCTTCATCTATCATTGTTTGTCAATTGCTATATAAGCCGTCCCGCGAGAAAACCAATAGTGTGGCCCCTGCGTAATGTATCGATCCAGATCAGGGCCTACATATTCCGTCTCAGGGGGATAGAGGTATAGAGTAATGATTCCTGAAACAGAACATCCAAAGTGTCTATCCAGGTAAGCCTGCGCGGCTCACTTAGGCTGATCCGTGTCGATACTTCACGCAGAGACCACAATGTTGGTTTTCTCGCGGGAAGGCTCACACATGTATATTAACCCATTCCCACATTCTTATCTTAGACAAACGACTGTGAACATTCTAGGGAAAAAATATGGAAAACCTCGATAAATGAAAGTGAACCTATTGAATACAATTGATATTCTTGTAGCAACTAAGAGAACTATTTCACGAAAAGCAATGTTTCTTTCTTTAATAACAATTCTTTCAAAAAATAGTTTGCTTAATATACGTAAACATTTAAGACAGGGTTAATGAACCAACATACCTCTCGGATCATTGCCCTAGTGTACGTTACTCTGATAGCCTCAGGTCTCTTTCAAAATGAGGTGAACTCAATTTCTGTTTAAACATAGACGTTTCGTAAACGTCCACAGACGTGGATTACAATACATAGAAGGTGTACATTTATTTTAACCCGTTCCAGGATATGACAAAGTGAACAAAGCAAGACACAAATATGAACCATCTCTCTGAATGTACTTATTGCTTATAGTTGAACTCATTATATGCATTTTCTAAATTTGCCTCAATTTGTTCACTAGTCGTCTAGCCGAGCCCCGGTAGCTCAGTCGGAAGCGATGCGGGCTGTCAATCCAGGGGTTGCGAGTTCGTATCCCGGCTCGGCCAACTTTCTTTCCGACGATTGACAAAAGTCAATGCGACATGCGTCATTCGTCTTTCACCAATAGGCTAAGTCTATGTGGAAAAGCAGCCAGTTGCTTGGGAAGAGTGTTGTGTGGAGGAGTACTGGTGTGAACAAACCAGGAAATGGATTTGAAGGTGAACTGGCTGCCGTGATATAACTGTTAAATTGTTAAAAAACGCCGTTAAACCCCAATTAATCAATCAATCAAAAGTCGTCGATAAGCTGCAGATGCGTTAGAATGCTCCCGCGAATGGGAAAGGTTTAAATTAACATAGTCCATACATCATTCATTCCAGACAACTGGGTTAAAAGTACATTAGGAGACGACGGTCAAAAGTCGCAGCAATTTTGAAATCTGAACAGAAGTTGGAATTATTTGATTGATTGATTCAGTGTTCGATGTTTTACGCCGCTTTCAACATTTGTTCCATTATATAACGGCGTTTCCTGGGTATTTTATCAAGACTACTGGTGCTTTTAACCCTAACACCAGCCAGTCAGTAGTAATGCTAGCTCCGTAACTGAGCTGTCCCACGAGAAAACCAACGTTGTGGATTCTGCGTAAAAGATCGATCCGGATCAGTCGAAGCCATGCCGCGCAGGCAAACCCGGACATACACGTTTTGCCTCCTGTGGATTTTGTGCTTCAGGAATCATTAATCTATACATCTATCCCCCTGAGACGGAATTTTTCTATGAATGTATGTCTGTCTGTCTCTCTCTCAATCTTTCTTTCTTTCTATCTCTCGTTCTCTTTCAGTATACATATATCTCCCGTTCGGTCTCATTAGGTCTGTATGTCTGTCTGTATGTATGTATGTGTGTATGTATGTATGTATGTCTGTCTGTTATTCTGTATGTCTGTCAGTCTCTCTCTCTCTCTCTCTCTCTCTCTCTCTCTCTCTCTCTCTCTCTCTCTCTCTCTCTCTCTCTCTCTCTCTCTCTCTCTCTCTCTCTCTCTCTCTCTCTCTCTCTCTCTCTCTCTCTCTCTCTCTCTCTCTACCCCTCTCTCCCTCTCTATGTCTATCTCTGTCTCTCTGTCTCTCTCTTGCTCTCTCTGTCCCTATCTGTCTCTTCTTCTCTTTCTCTATATCTATGTTTTTCCTGGTTTCCTCCAAACCAGTACTCCATCCAATTGTATTTCCAAGCAAATGGCTTCTTTTCCACATAGACTGTTCGTCCATTGGTGGAAGATGAATGAAGTCGAAAAGATAAATGGCCGAGCTATGATTCGAACTAACAGCTCCTCGATTGACAACCCGCGTCGCTACTAACTGAGCCTACGAGGCTTGGTGATACAATGTTAACACTTTATGTGGAAGATCTCTATAAATCATATACAAAACATAATGATTAAAACGAGCTGGAAATAGGGATGTATCTGGACTAAGGCCAACGTTAGTGGCATTTTCTCATATTGCCACGATATTACGTTGCAGATCCGTCAAAATGTATCTGATCGTTTGAGAAGGGTTAATAAACAAGAGTTGTTTGCACCTTTGACGAATGAACTGATGATGTTTATAAGCCAATAAACAGTGCCTTCAAATGAAACTGCAATTTTATTGGACTTACATTGGGCTATTTATGACAAACATTGAAAGGGAAACTGCCCGTGACTCATACGAAATAAGAACACAGGATGACATCCATGGAGTCCTGGTTACCGAATTTCGAGAACGACATTCCAGTTATGTAGAGCTGTATGTCGCGGTTAACGTAAACTCAATTGGTTAGATAACACATACGCGCCGCCGGTAGAGTACTAACCCTGGAAGCGAGACGCTCCAGTAATGGCTGCGTGTTTTTTTTTTACTCTCTATTATGCGGGTCGTAATGGGCTGTTTAACAGTCTATGTGGAAAAGCAGCCAGTTGCTTGGAAAGTATGTTGGGTGGTGTACTGGTGTGGAAAAACCAGGAAACGCACGAGTAGGTGAACTGGTCGCCGTGATATGACTGAAAAATTGTTGAAAACGGCGTTAAACCCTAATCAATGCGGGTCGTACCAAAAATCTTATAGATAGTAATAATGACTTTCTCTCAGTGGGTTCATGGTTGCGGGGCAATCATTACGAATGAATCACTGGTGTCAGGATAAATGGACCAGTAGTAGTAGAGGTAAATTACACAGGAGCAGCCGTGATATAACTGTGGGAGGAAATGTTGAAAGAGACGTAAAGAACCAAACAAAAGAAAAAACAAAAATAAATTCCTTTGATACTATATGATCGTTTTCATGCGTGAGGGTAAACGTCGGTATCTATGAACAGTGTATAGGTTCAGTTAATTACGTCAACCTGCTGAGACTTATCAGATAGATAGGTTGATTGGGGTTTAACGTCATTTTCCACAATATTTCAGTCATAGCACGGAGTTCAGTTTACCAACTAATGAGTATCCTGGCTATCCCTCACCAGTATTCCATATAACAGTCTTTCCAAGCAACCGACTGCATTTCCTCATGGACGGATAGCCCATTGGTGGAAAGACGAATGACGCATGCTGTCACAGTGACTTTTGTCAAATGTCGTGGGAAATGTTGGCCGAGCTGGGGTTCGGTATCCGACTGAGCTACACAAGTGGACAGAAGCTTCCAACAACTTCAAGTATTGTTGATAGGGTGGTTTCCGCTGTTTTCAACAATTGTTTAGTCATATCACGGGTAAGTTTCCAATACTACATGGTTCATTTATCCAGACACCAAGCGTGTCACTGAACGCCAAGGAGGGAAATTCATTACCTCCATTTTTGTTAAATCTAGGGTAACAAGTTATATATAAATTAGAGATTTTTACCACATAGTGCAAGATACACAGGCTGATCTGGATTGCTAAGTCATATCACACGGCGTTCCCTGGGTAAGTTACCAATACTAAGGTTTCATTTATCCCAACACCAAGCGATTCAGTTGAATTTGGCCCGCACTCCTGAGCGCCAAGAAGGACAAATCATTACTACCATATAAAAAAAAAAAATCTTAACAAGTTAACGTAAGTAATGCATACACATTTACTACCATATAAAAAAAATTAAACTAAACAAGTTAACGTAAGTAATGCATACACATTTACTACCATATTTTATTTTTAAACTTAACAAGTTAACGTAAGTAATGCATACACATTTGAGATATATATTGACCAATCAGTGCATGCTTCATGCTGATCTTGATCTTCACTGTTCATTAAAACTAACGTGTACATTGTTTGCATATTAAAACTAGTCCACGCAAGAGTAAGAACTTGTCCCTACAAACCTGGGGGTCATGATGACTGTTTCAGGACAGGGGCTAAGCGGGTCGCAACATGATTGAATAGGACGCAATAAGTCACCTAACAATGGCCGTAAACCTTTGTGGCGTAATAAACGAACCGATTCATCCATTTATATCATGACGTATGGTGCTGTTTATAAGGATTTATTTGGTTTAATTGGTGTTATTGGTTTTTTTTGTAATTTGGTGCTTAACGCTATATTCAACAGAAGTCTAGTCACATCATATCATACCGCATAGGACTAGATAATGGGGAACAAACAGGTCTTTTCCCATAATACTAGGCAGTAAACAGGTCTTTTTCCCATAATGGTTTTCTTATAAGTCAACACAATCCTATGTTGTGGGTACTCAAACGAATCGTCTCACTTAGACGATTCTTTTGAGTACCCACAATATAGGGATTGAATGTCAAATAAGGATTTTAGATCATGAAACATGCTCCTCATTTAGAGCTATGTAATATACTATTGTTTATAATGATAGAAAACCCTTTTGCTGCATAAGGCAAATAACGATTTTTGCAAACAATGCAGATTTCAGGTGAGACAGCTCGCAATGAGCTGTCTCTCCTGAAATCTGCATTGTTTGCTACTTAGACATAAACATTTTACAAAATGTCCTGTTGCACGAAAACTGGAGTGGTCCAATTTGTTAACATGGAAGAGTCGACTTTGTGAAATTCGGCAGTGAAAGCGTTAAAGCCGTATTTAACAATAATCAGAAACATATAAACACAGTTTCATATGTCTCTGCAATAATGCAGTCTCATTATTTAATATTTCATTATGTATAATGAATGTTCAGCTTGACCAAAGGAAAATGTGCAGGTTGACTTTTGATGAAAACCCGTATCAGCATGTGCAAGTAAGTAAGTAAGTAAGTAAGTATGTTATTATAATGACATGTGTATGTACATCAACACAACAATAGTGTAAACAGTAATAAATAACACCAGACCCCATGGGCATATAAGTCACTTACGAAATAAAAAATCCGCAAAATATCTTCACAGTCTACATAGCACTACATTCCAGTTGTATCCCGGTAGCTCAGTCGGTAGCGACGCGGGCCGTTAATCCAGAGGTTGTGAGTTCGAATCCCGGCTCGGCCAACTTTCTTTCCGACGATTGACAAAACTCAATGCGACATGCGTCATTCGTCTTCCACCAATGGGCTAAGTCTATGTGGAAAAGCAGCCCGTTGCTTGGGAATATAGTTGTGTGGAGTACTGGTGTGAGAAAACCAGGAAATGCATGAGTAAGTGAACCGGCCGCCTTGATATAACTGAGAAATCGTTAAAAACGGCTTTAAACATCAATCAAACAAATCAAATCTAGTTGTATACACCTAAACCTAACTTGGAAATATATCGAGATACATTTGAGCCGTTCCACGAGAAATCCAACGTCATGAACTATGCGTAATGTATCGACCTAGATCAGCATGTGAAGTCCGCGCAGGCTAATCTGGGCCGACATCTTCCACATAAGGGGTATAAAGGAATAGAATAATGATTCCTGAAACAGAAATTCACACGAGATTGATACTTTACGTAGAGTCCATAATGTTGATTATCTCGTGGTAGGGTTATTTATATTTTCCGATTCATCAGTTTGGAATTCCCTTCCTTCAATTAATCAAAACTTAACGTCTGTTCAGCATTTTAAATCCCGGTTTTTACGTTGGATAACGCAGTCTTAATTCGATGATAACTGTAGTATACTTGTATTTCATGATGTGTGTAGTATACTTGTATTTCATGATAAATGTAGTATAGTTGTATTTCAGGATAACTGTAGTATACTTGTGGTTCATGATAACTGTAGTATACTTGTATTTCATGATAAATTTAGTATACTTTATTCATGATAACTGTAGTATACTTGTAGTTCATGATAACTGTAGTATACTTGTAGTTCATGATAAATTTAGTATACTTTATTCATGATAACTGTAGTATACTTGTATTTCATGATAACTGTAGTATACTTTTAGTTCATTATAACTATAGTATACTTGTATTCCATGATAACTGTAGTATATTTGTATTTCATGATAACTGTAGTGTACTTGTAGTTCATGATAACTGTAGTATACTTGTATTTCATGATAAATTTAGTATACTTTATTCATGATAACTGTAGTATACTTGTAGTTCATGATAACTGTAGTATACTTGTAGTTCATGATAAATGTAGTATACTTTTAGTTCATTATAACTATAGTATACTTGTATTTCATGATAACTGTAGTATATTTGTATTTCATGATAACTGTAGTTTACTTGTAGTTCATGATAACTGTAGTATACTTGTATTTCATGATAACTGTAGTATACTTGTATTTCATGATAAATTTAGTATACTTTATTCATGATAACTGTAGTATACTTGTAGTTCATGATAACTGTAGTATACTTGTAGTTCATGATAAATTTAGTATACTTTATTCATGATAACTGTAGTATACTTGTATTTCATGATAACTGTAGTATACTTTTAGTTCATTATAACTATAGTATACTTGTATTTCATGATAACTGTAGTATATTTGTATTTCATGATAACTGTAGTGTACTTGTAGTTCATGATAACTGTAGTATACTTGTATTTCATGATAAATTTAGTATACTTTATTCATGATAACTGTAGTATACTTGTAGTTCATGATAACTGTAGTATACTTGTAGTTCATGATAAATTTAGTATACTTTATTCATGATAACTGTAGTATACTTGTATTTCATGATAACTGTAGTATACTTTTAGTTCATTATAACTATAGTATACTTGTATTTCATGATAACTGTAGTATATTTGTATTTCATGATAACTGTAGTGTACTTGTAGTTCATGATAACTGTAGTATACTTGTATTTCATGATAAATTTAGTATACTTTATTCATGATAACTGTAGTATACTTGTAGTTCATGATAACTGTAGTATACTTGTAGTTCATGATAAATGTAGTATACTTTTAGTTCATTATAACTATAGTATACTAACTTGTATTTCATGATAACTGTAGTATATTTGTAGTTCATGATAACGGTAGTATACTTGTATTTCATGATAACTGTAGTATATTTGTATTTCATGATAACTGTAGTATACTTGTATTTCAAGAACCTATACACAATATTTGGATCGGTGGCTGTTTTACGATACAGTAATAGACATAACAATTTTAAGTACATATTTATATATGTGCATGTATAATTGTAATATTGAGTTGTTCATGTATAACACTGGTTTGTTCATGTTTTATTTTCGTTATGTGCAAAGGCCCTCATGGAACATTGACGTACATACATGAACTATGTCAAATGAATGTCCTCTCTCAATAAAGCCTTTACAATTTATATAAACATTCTCAGAATATTCTGTCAGCTTGTGTAGAATCTGATATGAATGGGCAGATGAGGACTGAAACTGGTCGATTTACATGGGGAAAAAAGAAGGAATTTATTTGGTGTATTGTAACCTATACCAGTATGTCTGTCTCATTTATTCATAGACACCTCAATCACTAGACGCAGCATTTATACAGTATACTCTATTAAACAAGACGAATTTTGATGCTAAGCATCAAAGACGCCGCGCATGATTTTATAGCATGACTTAAAGGGAAGCAGATGCAGTTCAATACATTTAAATAACCTGTGCAAACGGACAGGATGTAAATATTTTGAACAAGAAGGCCAAATGTACCTTTAACTTAAACAAGAAGGCCATTATTGCTCACCTGGATACCATAGTCTATAATTAAAGGTTATCAAGAGCAAAAAGGGTCCATTTTGACGTAGGGATTATACACTTTATATACTACGATCTATGTGATATTCAAGATGTAAGGTTTAGTCATGAAATGACAAGTTAAGTCTTCAAACCATTTGGTTTACCGTTTGTTTAACATTGACTGCAACAATAAAGTGTCATACAAGCTGAAGTTTCTTAATTTTAAATCTGCTCTAACTAGATCAATTAGATAACCAAAAAACATAGATACTGAAATATTAACAGATATTAACTTAAGTGTTAATGCCTCTAGTTATAAGTTAAGTGTGACACAAGCTTTGGAAGGAGATAGGGAAGTCTATTCTCATTCCAGTTCAGCAGAAGTATGATAACAAAAAACGAGAGTATATAAATAAAAAATACAAATAATTCTAACAAGTTTAAAGATATTTAATATCAAAATTAAGTATTTATGAAATTAAAAGAAAAAGTTCTCATGTATAATCAACATATAGCAAGAATACAATGTACTGAATGAACAACTGTATGGGGAGGAACAACAAATATAAATAGGAAAAAACATCACCCGAATCTTTTTTCTGAGCTCGTCAGAGCAGTAAACCAAACAATTTAAAAAGCGTAGCCTAGTGAACTCCGTAAACCAAGTCATACAAAAAGCTTAGCCTAGTTAGTTGGGGAACAGTTATTAAAAACAATTTAAATTTGTCTAAAGTTTTGTAACAACGGTAAAAGATGTACATATTTTGTATCTTGTTGTTTCTTAAATCAGATAGTTCAATTTATTCAATCATAAAGGCTGTTTTTTCAAACATATTACATATTACAATAATATGTGTTGGTTGCTCCCTTTTCGATTACGTCACCCCATGGTACAAAATTAAAACCTATCCCATACTGACGCCGCGCTTCCACGCGGCGTCAATAATACAGTTATAGGAGCCAAATGACGAGAAAACGAACACTGTGAATTCTGCGTTAAGTATCGACCCGGATCAGCCTAAGCAATGACGCGCAAGCTAACCCGGACAGACACTTTTCACCTCCTGTTGGCTTTCTGTTTTATGAATCATTACTCTATACCTCTATCTTCAAGAGACGGAATGTATCGGGCCGAAGTAGCATATGTGGACTGCGCCGGCTGATCTTGATCGATACATTACGCAGAGGCCATTCAATTAAAGTAATGCGTCATTATAGCAGTATATCTGTCTCATTTATTCATAGACAGCGACAGTCGAGTTTTCGTGTCGTCTGCATATATATATCTATAAATCAGAATTCAATTAAGACTGAAATAAACCATCAAGAGAAATCATTCAAATCAGACGATCATTATGCAGTTATGATGAAAGAAACTTTACATTGTCAATTCAGTAATCTGTCAATTAACCCCTTTCCCACATACAACAAATCTGCAGCAGATGTTTTAAAAACATTTGTGCAAAAATACTGAAAATCTCTATAAATGAAAGTATAATTTGTGAACTAAATTCAAAAACACTGTTGCAAAAGAAGAAATTGCCCCTTTTGAGTAATTTCCCCATTTGCCACAATGTTTTCAAAAGCCGCCAGATGCCGAGGTGTCAGAAAGCGTCTGTATGTGGTAAAGGGGTTTAGAGAATACATAAATGTGCTTTTAATCAAGTTCAAAGTCGTCACTTGTCAATCAATGTATCCCTCCGCCAAGTTTATAGGTTTAGCGACGCCTAAAAATAGTTCTGAAATGCATGCATTCATATTCTTTTTTATAGCTTTAAAAAGAATCATTAGCGAACAAAAGGCATTACTGTCCTTCCAATGGCTATATATTAATCAAGAAACAATCATGCATTTCGGGCGGTTCTGGTGATAGTAAGTAGTTCTTGACTCTCCGTAAACTAAACATATCGAGGCAGATTTTGCGTAGAAGTAGTGGAGCTATACATCTGGATTTCATGTCAAAAGATGCTTCTACAGCTGTATAACGTGTAAAGGGAATGTGCATTACCTGGTTGATGATTGTGCTCGGTGAAATATCATTGTACGGTGGCAGTTGGGCCCCAAATCACTAGACGCTGTACTTATACAATATGCGCCGAGCCCCGGTAGATCAGTCGGTAGCGACGCGGGCTGTCAATCCAGGGGTTGTGAGTTCGAATTCCAACTCGGCCAACGTTCTTTCAGACGATTGACAAAAGTCACTGTGACCTGCGTCATTCGTCTTTTCACCAATGGGCTGTTTAACAGTTTATGTGGAAAAGTAGCCAGTTGCTTGGAAAGTATGTTTTGTGGTGTACTGGTGTGGGAAAACTATGAAACGCATGAGTAGGTGAACTAGTCGCCGTGATATGACTGAAACATTGTTGGAAACGGCGTTAAACCCAACCAATCAATCAATCAATTATACAATATGCACTATTTTATCACATGACAATGCTTGTATCCGATGTAATATACCCATAACGTATTTCTTTATATTTGACACGTGTACTATAACATGACCGAATCACTATTTGTGTATTCATCCCTGAATGTTTACAAAATGGACTAGAACGTGTATAAGATATATGTTTTTACGGTGTTTTAGCCAGATTTAATTATATTTGCTGCCAACTCACGGCTTTTCATTAGTGAGTTACCGGTACTTTTGTTGTCAACTGTCACTTGACAGCCCGTTCCTTTTTATTCATACATTATGTACACAGGTAACACAATGAACAGTATATTTAAAAAAGAAGAAAAAGGAAAAGAAAACAATCGATATTTTCCAGCGATTCGAGCAATTCTAACTAGAAAGTCATTCATACCAATTTTGTATTGTGTGGTATGCCGTAATCGAGGATGTAATCTGCAATCTCCCGTACCCAAGGTGGTAGCTTTATCACTACCCAACCGATGCTGTCGTCGAAGACAGCATAGCGTAGATACGTCGAAGAAAGGGTCTTCGTGGTTAAGGCAAAGGAAGAGTCTAAGAAGTTAAGTGGAATAAAGGGTCTTCCTGGATAATTCGAAGAAAGGGTATTCGTGGTCAAGGGTGAAAAGGGATCTTCCTTGTACTGGGGAAGCAATGATCGCGTGGATGCGGCGAAGAAAAGGTTTTCGTCGTTAAGGGAAAAAAGGGGATATTCGTGGTTAAGGGAAACAAAGGGTATTCGTGGTTAAGGGAAAGAAATGGTCTTCGTGGTTAAGGGAAAGAAATGGTCTTGGTGGTTAAGGGGAATAAAGGGTCTTCGTGGGAAAGAAAGGGTCTTCATGGTTAAGGGGAAGAAAGTGTCTTCGTGGTTAAGGGAAAGAAAGTGTCTTCGTGGTTAAGGGAAAGAAAGGGTCTTTACGGTTAAGGGAAAGAAAGGGTCTTCACGGTTAAGGGGAAGAAAGGGTCTTCGTGGTTAAGGGGAAGAAAGGGCCTTCGTGGTTAAAGAAAGAACGGGTCTTCATGGTTAAGGGAAAGCAATACTCGCATGGATACGGCGAAGAGTTAAAACAATGTAAGTTGTAAAATTGCCCTTTTTAAAACAGCGACAATGTGCAAAGTCACTTTAATTGTAATGAGGGATGTCATAATTTGCGGGGCTGTCACCTGTATCGCTTGATGGCAACGCGACACTGTAAAATACTACTGTTTAATTAAATCCGATGGACGGCACGAGAAAGTTTTTATCTTAATCCACCAAGAGTTCTAGTAAAGGGGCGTATTTCATGTTTTAAAATTACAAGATGACATCTAAATCCTATCCAGTTTGTACTCAAAATAAAGTTACTCATTGTAAAGATTCGCCCGAATACCACAGAAAAACATGGCGGGCTAGGCGCCCATATATTAACTGAGCAAGATCTCGAAAATACACGACCTTCCGAGAATGTATTGAAAACTCACACAGTCAATTAGGTCATAGCAGTTTGGCAGAATATTATAGATGCTTGTCCGATTAAATAACGAACAGAGAAGGACCTGATCAGACGACAAGGCGGTCGGTTGTTGCTTTACATGGCCCAAATACAACACTGGAAGACTACGGTGCAGAGGAAGGGCGTCGTAATCTCTGACCAAAGGTTCAGAGTTCGAATGCCGTGGTGAGTGGGTACCGCCTTTGGTCTATTTCCAAGGCCCAAAGCCTCCTAATCTAACACCTCGACCATGGCGAATGGTGCAGTCCATTGTCATTATTATTATTATTATGATTGTCATTATGATTGTCATTATGATTGTCATTATGATTTTCATTATGATCGTCATTATGATTGTTATTATGATTGTCATTATGATTTTCATTATGATTTTCATTATGATTTTCATTATGATTGTCATTATGATTTTCAGTATGATTGTCAGTATGATTTTCATTATTATTGTAATTATGATTGTTATAATGATTGTTATTATGATTGTAATTATGATTGTTTTTAAGATTGTCATTATGATTTTCATTATGATTGTCATTATGATTTTCATTATGATTTTCATTATGATTGTCATTATGATTTTCATTATGATTGTCATTATGATTGTCATTATGATTTAATTATGATTGTTACTCAAAAAGAACATAACGGTCTCTGTCAAGGAATAGGGTACTATGTAGGTGACACAAACCACTATTATACTTTATTTTGATTGATATCTGCATCACAGCAAGCCGGAATTCAGCGCATGATATACGATGAGCCCACTCTGTCTTGATTGATATCTGCATCACAGCAAGCAGGAATTGAACGCATGATATTCGAGGAGCCCACTTTATCTTGATTGATATCTGCATCACAGAAAGCAGGAATTGAACGCATCAGATTCGAGGCGCCCACTCTATTTTATTTGATATATGCATCACAGCAAGCAAAAGTTGAACGCATGATATTCGAGGAAACCACTCTTTTTTACATAAGAATTGAACTGAAAGCGCTTAATTAAAGTAATAAAAGAACATCTTTAAATTTGTTATCATATGAGCCGTTACGCGAGAAAACAAACATTGTGCGTAAAGTATCGACCCGGATCAGCCTAAGCATACCGCGCAGTCTAATCCGGCCTAACACTTTTCGCCACCTGTGGATTTTCTACTTCAGGAATCATTACTCTATACCTTTATCCCCCTGATACGGAATGTGTCGGCCCGGAGTAGGCTGCACATCTGGGTCGATACATTACGCATAATGTTGGTTTTAATTATTAAGTATACCATTTAAACCTTACCTTCTTTAATACACCTCGAGACATATAATTCTTTTTGGCATAAATATGGAAAATCTATGTAAACGAAACAAAATAGTTTTGAATAGCGTTAAATACAAATTAATAATGTGGCAAAAGTAAAACTAATCATTTATGAGCAATTTATATCGATATAATATGAGCCTCATCACGCGTCTGAGTTAACCTCGCTTTGACATCAGTTATCCCTTTTCAACATACAACAAATCTGCAGCAGATGATATTGAGAACATCTTGGCACAAATATGGAAATGTTCTATAATTGAACGAAACATGCTTGAAAAGAGTTGAAAACAGTGTGACAAAGGGAAAATGTGTTCGTTATGAGCAAGGTCTCCCTTTGTCACAATGTTTTCAAAAGATCTCCGTCACAGAGATGTCAAAATTCGCCTGTTTCATGTAAAGTGTACAACTCCTCGTCCAGTTCTTTGGCGGCATGTGGTCGCTTATTGCAGGTTCAAATACGTGTAATATTCGTCTGGGTCTTCATTGCGGGCGCTTACACCATATGGTCGGTGATAGCAGGTGGTCGAGAGTATTTTATCTTACATCCAATGACTTTCTAGCCATGGATCTTTTTAAAAAAAAAAATCAAGGACTTTCTTATTTTAAGTCGGGGGTCCCTTAAATTGTTTTTTCTAAAATTCAAGGACTTTCCAGTTTTCAAAAGAATTGGTGGAGATCCATTCAACAGATGTGCTCGCTCAGATCTATGATAAAACTGGTTACATCACCATAATTCCAATAATGGGACAATTAAAGTGTTTAATAGTCTAAAAACATACTGGTTTATCACGTCATATACACCGAATAGCCCGTTAAATGGGCAATAACGTATCAACTTGAAACGTTCATCCTTTCCCACGAGTAGACTCATTTCAACTCATCTACATCAGACAACCTTTAAGCATTCAGTTAGTCAATAAGAAAAAAAAATGCTATTTAGGTTACCAAATGTATTCACTAAATATACGTACTAACGACGATTAATTTTAAAAAATACCATATCGAAGGCTTGGCGTGAAAAGGTTGTAACTAAAAAACCTATTTTGAAAACCCTGGTTTAGGGGCAATTTTGATCCCTTTGTAAACAATGCAAATTTAGCTGCCATTGCTCAGAACGAGCAATGGCACCTAAATTTCCATTGTTTACCAAGAAAAACGATTTAGTGCTTATAAAGACTTTATGGCGAGGTGATTAACCTTGGTAAAAAAAAAATACAAATTTTAGTTACAACTGTTTCACGCCAAGTACTCGATATTTGGAGTTATACGAGGAGAAGGGTTGCGCGGGCAACTCGACGTTAACATTACACGTTATAAGCGGAAACTTCAATTAACACGGGGACAGCTTCCATCTTTGGTGGACGTGAAACGGAAGTTCGGAGGTCAACGGGTTAGAGTAGAAGTCGTCTGCGTACACTAACGACAGTTGAAAGTATTTATCTTTTTGAGAAAAGGGAAACGTAAATTGGTCTTTTCTATCAATATATGTGTCCAGATAGTTCATAAAAGTAAATTAATTATAAAATAATAAAATACAATTATTTTTTTTGTAAATAGAGGCCAATTCTACAAAATATGCTAAATACATACAGATATAAAGCTCACATAGAGTTGAGTTTTAAAAGGATATACTCTTTTACTTGTTAACTCTTGACCGAGCTGTGAGTTATGCTATCGGATGGTGGAATCTTTAAGTTCTAAAATAATTTAAATATATATTGCGATCATCTTTATTATAAGACTACCTTAAATTTTACAGCGGGTTTAAAAAAAAACGTTTTTTACGGCTTTCTCTGCCAAATGCAATTAAAGTATTTTGCAAACAAAAAAACGTAACGAGCTGTCTCGCCTGAAATCTGCATTGTTTGCCACTTAAACTTTAAATATCACCGAATTTCCTGATGGACGAAACATGGAGTGCTCAAATGTTCAACATGGAAGAGTCAATTTGGTAATATTCGGCAGTGAAAGAGAAAAGTCTCTTCCGCCTTGACTTGCCTACAATAATGTCTGTCTATCTGTAAGTCGTTGGTACATTGACAAAATGCATGGTATGCATTCTCAATCGTTAAAAATATGTTTATGAATTAGACAATATAACTACAAATGCGATTCTCCCTTTCTAATTTTCTTTAAGAAATAAGTAATAGATAATGTGGGCATCCGTCTGTCTTCAACCCCGTCATTATCAATAACGTTTTCAAACCACCAAGAGTGATACTCTCTTAACGAATTATAAGTGTAATGTTCAAAACACCAAAAGGTTTGCATTGAAGATGTGGACCCACGATAATTCGAACAAGTGAAATTCGAATAAATCGCTTAATTAGAACCAATTTTAAGAACGAATCTGTTTTCTGGATAGTATTGTTATGACTTGCTTATCATGATAAACATTTTATGTATCAATTAGTTACGAAGCTGTAATTGCATGAATTAATTCTGCATGAATTTAGGGATCACTCGAAGATGTCATTAACTCGATATAATGTCCCTTTAGACATCGAGATATCGCCAGTGTACTATAGTTATGTTAACACCACGAAATAATTATGCATACATTAAGGGATCTCTCGAAGATGTCGTTAACTCGATCAAATGTCCCTTTAGAAATCTAGATATCGCCAGTCCACTATAGTTATGTTAACACTTCAAACTAATTATGCATGGTTTAAGGGATCACTCGAAGATGTCATTTCTCTTTAGACTTCGAGATATCGCCAGTCCATTATAGTAATGTTAACACCACGAACACATTCTGCATGAATTAATGGATCACTCGAAGATGTCATTAACTCTATAAAACATCCCTTTAGACATCTAGATATCGCCAGTGTACTATAGTTATGTTAACACAATTAAATAATTCTGCATGAATTAAGAGATCACTCGAAGATGTCATTAACATGTAATGTCCCTTGAGACATCGAGCTTTTGCCAGTCCACTATAGTTATGTTTACACCTCGAAATAATTATACATGAATTAAGGGATCACTCGATGTAATGTCCCTTTAGACATCGAGATATCGCCAGTCCACTGTAGTTATGTTTACACTGAGAAACAATTTTGCATGAATTGAGGGATCCCTCGAAGATGTCATTAACTCGATATAATGTCCATTTAGTCATCGAGATATCGCCAGTCCACTATAGTTATGTTAACAGAACGAAACAATTATGCATGAATTAATGGATCACTCGAAGATGTCATTAACTCGATATAATATCCATTTAGACATCGAGATATCGCCAGTCCACTATAGTTATGTTAACAGAACGAAACAATTATGCATGAATTAATGGATCACTCGAAGATGTCATTAACTCGATATAATGTCCCTTTAGACATCGAGATATCGCCAGTCCATTATAGTTATGTTAATACAATTAAATAATTATGCATGAATTAATGGATCACTCGAAGATGTCGTTAACTCGATGTAATGTCCCTTTAGACATCGAGATATCGCCAGTGTACTATAGTTATGTTAATACCTCGAAATCATTCTGCATGAATGAATGGATCATACTCGAAGATGTCGTTAACATGTAATGTCCCTTGAGGCATCGAGCTTTTGCCAGTCCACTATAGTTATGTTTACACCTCGAAATAATTCTGCATGAGTGAATGGATCATACTCGAAGATGTCATTTACTCGATGTAAACTCCCTTTAGACACCGAGATATCGCAACGCCAATATAGTTATTTTACTTCTTTTAGCGCCAATGACAAAATTGAGATTTTTGCAAACAATACAGATTCATGTGAGTCAGCTTGTAACGAGCTGTCTCACCTGAAATAAGCAATGTTTGCAGTTTAGTTAGCAACATATTCCAAAAACTCGTATATAAAGGGGAATTGGAAACGCCCGATTTTGAACATGGAAGTGTCACTTTAAACAATTCGGCGCTGAAATAGTTAACCCTTTCCCTCATATAGACGCTTTCTGACGCCTCTGCAGCAGACGGCTTTTTGAAAACATAGTGACAAAAGAAGAAACTGCTCAAAACGAGCAATTTCTCCTTTTTCCACAATGTTTCCCAAATGTTAGTCATAGGTTATCCATTCAATTAAAGAGATTTTTTTTTTTTTACAAAATATGTTCAAAGTCGTCTGCTGCTGAATTGTCGTATGAGGGAAAGTGTTAACAGAACGAAACACCAGCTTGTTTGATGGTTACATCATAAACATCTTGATCTGCCTAGGAATGTATTAAAACTGCTGTAAGCACGTACGAAGGAATTTGTACTTGCTGCAAACGATCAAACACACTTTTTCATTCACAAGTATGTTTAGCAAGCACAATTAATTTCTCTAATGATATGGCTTGTAAACAAAGATGTAAAGCTGTTGTTCAGTGTCCTTTGTTGATTGCCATACCAGGGCCATCAAAGAATGCGAAGAAAACTCATCCAGCAATACGTATCTTTGTAGGTTGTCCTTGACACCGATTTCATGATTTTTTTCCAGTTATATCACAGCGTTTCCAGTGTAAGTTACCAGTGTAACGTGTAATAATAGCACCAACATCAAACCGTTGCCACCATTTGAAACGTGTACCGGCGTTACGCCATTGCGGTTAGTACCTGGATGGGTGACCCGCGATGGCGTAACGCCGGTGCACGTTACACCAGTACTATTCGTCCAATTATTCTAACACCTTCATGTCATTCGTAATGCAAACTTCTCATACCTAATATCAAAGGAAAGACGTTACTACCATTTGTAAAGTATTTGGTATGACCCGATCGGGGGACCGAACACGCAACCTGCCGCACCCGATGTGGACGCTCTGCCATCATCGAGACGGTATGCACTAAGTATTTATTAAGGGATTTATTCCCATGCTGCGTCAAAGGCTATTTGACCATGAATGAATGGCATCAATATATATATAGAAGATCATCTTTGTGTATGTATACAGAGTATAAAATTAACTTTGAAAGTTCTTTTTACATACAAAAAATGAAAATAGTACATTTTAGAAATATCATTTCAAAAATTAGATTATCCTCTCATGATCTAAATATAGAACAAGGTAGACATAGTAATATTCCAAGGTGTGACAGAAAATTTACACTGCGCCCTCTCAACGAGATTGAAGAGGAATTTCATTTCATACTTATTTGCCCACATTACGAATTATTAAGGAAAAAGTACATAAAGCAATTTTATTTTAGACAACCAAGTGTGCATAAATATTTAAAACTTTTGAATTGTGATAATGTTTCAGTTTTAAACAATTTAGCTAAGTTTTGCATTAAGTCTTTTGAACTTAGAAAAGAAACTTTAAAATAAGTATCCACGAAAGTATTCTTCCGCATAGTCTATATAGATTTTTTTTTCTTTCATATTCATAGAATAATGTTTCTTTAAACCTTTTGTTTTATTTATCTGGACACATTAATAACCCGTAATAAGTCTTTATCTAATTGGCTTACTAGTTTATGCGGATACTATTCGGTTACCTGGACAGACTGTCGTGTATTGGATGGGTGCGAGAAAGTTAAAAGAAACATAGGAAACATTTACGAACTGGTCGCCTTGATATAACTGAAATACAGTTGAAGAAATATTTAACAGCCAAATCAATCAATCAATCAATCAACTCTTTACCAGATATTCCTTAGTTATTTTTTCCTTTTTCCTTTTTTCTTAAACATTAAAAATAGTCTATAGATTATATATATCAATTGATAGTTATAGTGTAACTTTTCAAATGATATTCCAGAAATAGAAACTTCATAAATATTTAAATTTCAACACTATTATTGATTACATAATTTGAATTTTCTTCAGAATTTCTTTCCAGATTATTATATTGTTCTATTTGTAAATACCCGTCTGTTTTTTTTTTTTTCTTTTATTGTCTTTCTTTTTCATTTACTTACCAATAAATCATTTTGAGCATTTTCGTGTAAAAATTTACAAAACTGGGAACAGAATATATGCCTTCTAAAACAAAATAGCTAAAACATATACAATTATTGTAATACAGAAGACATTACAAATGTATGTTATTTGGTAATAAAATATGTTAAAACTAAACTAAGTTATTTTTAAAAAAAAAAGGTAAAGGAAAGGTAAAATTGGAAACATTACTGAACAGATGCGATGTGCTTGTGGCATTGTTAAAATTTCAACAAAAAAATGGTTCTAATGGCTATCCCATCTTTACGCTTGGAATTGTGGAGTAATAATCATGACGACTGAATCGTTGGTGTTAGGCTAAATGGACCAAAAGAACCTGTAACTTAACAAGAAGACGCTTTGATATAACTGAACAATTGTTGTAAATGGCGTAAAAATACCAATTAAACTCGTAATTACAGTGTTTGAAAATAACGTTGTGGTTTGAGTTCCCACTTGCAGTCGCCTTCCTAACGGCTATGTTAGCTATGTACACCTACATAGGAGCCGTCCCGCGAGAAAACCAACAGTATGGTCTTTGCGTAATGTATCGACCCAGATCAGCCTGCGCAGTGCGCTTAGACTGATCAAGGCCGACGCATTCCGTCTCAATGGGAGAGAGGTATAGAGTAATGATTCATGAAACAGAAAATCCACAGTATGCGAAACGTGTCTGCCCAGGTAAGCCTGCGCGGCATGCTTAAGCTGATCCGGGACGATTTTCTATACGCAGAGTCCGCAGTGGTGGTTTTCTCGCGGGACGGCTCTTAGATACAATTTAAATACTGCATGGAATGTCTCCAATGATGATGTTTTCTCCTGTTTCATGGCCGACAGTATGTAAGGACAGGTACATGAAGGGAGACAAACCATGTTAATATGACTTATTTATGGCCCCGGTACCGCAGTGATATGCTGTACCACTGACAGTGCCGCACTGCAGATAATTAAAATACACTTTATATTGCAATTAAGAAACGCCATGCGTAAACAGACCTTGACCAATTTCCCACATAAAACAACAACAACATTTATTTGGCAATACGCATTACATATGCTTCTGGCCTAAATACAAATCTTCAAAATAGATGTGACACATATGTGGTATAAACATGGGGAGTAAAGAAATGTTTAACAATTGTCGGAGAAGCTTTGATAGATTATAATAGTACAGAATTATGCATGTGCTATTTGATTAATTATCTAATTGATCACTTAACTGCGATACATAGTATCGATTAAATAGTAATGCTATTTGGATATAATTAAGGTTACTTTCTTGTTCACTGATGAACATAGTTTTTTCAAATTTAGGGATGGTTAGCCAATTACAAAATAATAAGTGCTCTACTGGCATTGATCTGGCTTGTTTCAAAAGGAACCAATATGTCATCAATATTCAGGTTTTCGAAAGAAACCGAGCTCTCATGGATATCTAACTACTGTATAAGTTTGGTTGAGATACAATCAAAAGTGAAGACTGTATCTGGCTGGTTTTCGAAAGGAACCGAGCTCTCATGGATATCTAACTACTGTATAAGTTTGGTTGAGATACAATCAAAAGAAGACTGTATCGTGTTAACAAGAAATTGTTTACGGACGCACGCACGCACGCACGCACGCACGACGGACGAATCGCCACGACATAAGCCCTTCTAGCCTTTGGCCAGTAGAGCTAAAAACTAAGAGATTGTGGAACTAATTTACTATAGATGTTAAATTACACAATTTACCTATTTGCATATTATATTTTCTTTATCGATAGCATGGTAACGACCGCGTTTAATTCCTTATTTATGGGATGACAGTCTAAACTTACTTAATGCAATTCTAAACCGTTTATTCGTAATGCTGTCCAGATAAGTTTTAAAGTTGCTGAGCAACAGATGGGGATCACAATTTTAAATTGTTAAAAGTTCTGCAAATATAAAGTAAGTAATAAGTAGTTCAAAACTATTTTTGTAGAAGATGTTGAAAATCTGTCAATTGAAAGTCATGAAAATGTACAAAACTTGACTTACTGGGTACCCAGTAAATAATAAAGCATAAACGATGAATATTTAGATGTGTTTATGGTACTGGAAAGTGAAATTGGAAGTCTAATTTTATCCTAGAATTATGATTCTAATATTTCAAGACAGCTTTTGAACAGTTATAAAACTTTGACTATAATAAATATTTTCTGGAGCTCAGCAGCTTTAAGTTGAAAGTGTGTTTAAAAATACCGTACGTACTTAATCTCTGTGAATTATTTATAAAACTGTACGTACTTAATCTCTGTGAATTATTTATAAAACTGTACGTACTTAATATCTGTGAATTATTCATAAAACTGTACGTACTTAATCTCTGTGAATTATTTATAAAACTGTACGTACTTGATCTCTGTGAATTATTTATAAAACTGTACGTACTTAATCTCTGTGAATTATTTATAAAACTGTACGTACTTAATCTCTGTGAATTATTCATAAAACTGTACGTACTTAATCTCTGTGAATTATTTATAAAACTGTACGCACTTAATCTCTGTGAATTATATATAAAACTGTACGCACTTAATCTCTGTGAATTATATATAAAACTGTACGCACTTAATCTCTGTGAATTATATATAAAACTGTACGTACTTAATCTCTGTGAATTATTTATGAAACTGTACGTACTTAATCTTTGTGAATTATTTATAAAACTGTACGCACTTAATCTCTGTGAATTATTTATAAAACTGTACGTACTTAATCTCTGTGAATTATTCATAAAACTGTACGTACTCAATCTCTGTGAATTATTCATAAAACTGTACGTACTTAATCTCTGTGAATTATTTATAAAACTGTACGTACTTAATCTCTGTGACTTATTCATAAAACTGTACGTACTCAATCTCTGTGAATTATTTATAAAACTGTACGTACTCAATCTCTGTTAATTATTCATAAAACTGTACGTACTTAATCTCTGTGAATTATTGATAAAACTGTACGTACTCAATCTCTGTGAATTAGTGATAAAACTGTACGTACTTAATCTCTGTGAATTAGTGATAAAACTGTACGTACTTAATCTCTGTGAATTATTGATAAAACTGTACGTACTTAATCTCTGTGAATTATTTATAAAACTGTACGTACTTAATCCCTGTGAATTATTTATAAAACTGTACGTACTTAATCTCTGTGAATTATTCATAAAACTGTACGTACTTAATCTCTGTGAATTATTCATAAAACTGTACGTACTTAATCTCTGTGGATTATTCATAAAACTGTACGTACTTAATCTCTGTGAATTATTAATAAACTGTACGTACTTAATCTCTGTGAATTATATATAAAACTGTACCAAGATTGATGATAGTGATCAAATTATCGTTGTTGTATGGTATATACGCGTAATGTTAAAATATATGTGAGCCGATCCACGAGAAGCCAACAGTGTGCACTCTGCGTAAAGTATCGACCCGGATCACCTTAAGCATGCCACGCAGGCACGTGCCTACACATTTTTTCTCAAAATGCTCCAAAATGCAGCTGCGGCGATAGACATCTGCGTAATGTATCGACCAGATCCGCCTGCACTGTCCGCGCAAACTGATCCGGCCGACATATTCCGTCTTAGGGGGATATATGTATAGAGTAGTTTTTCCTGAAACAGAAAATCCACAGGAGACTAAAAATGTATATCCGGATAGGCCTGTGTGGCATGCTTAGGCTGATCCGGGTCGATACTTTACGCAGAGTCCACAATGTTGATTTTCTCACGAGACGGCATACACAGTGATTATTGCAAAGCTACGCTCCTGGTAGAAATGTCTTTTCTCGAATATATGTGAGCCGTTCCACGAGAAATCAACACTGAGGACTCTGCTGCGTAAAGTATCGAACCGGACCATCTTAAGCATGTCACGCAGGCTAAACCTGACAGACACTTTTAGCCTCCTGTGGGTTTTCCGTTTCAGGAATGATTACTCTATACCTCTATACACCCGAGATGGAATGTATCGGACAGGACAAGCCTGCGCGGACTGCGCATGCTGATCTGGTCCAAGATATAACGCAAAGTCCATAATGTTGGTTTTCTCGTGGAACGACTCATATACATGACAATGACGCGGCATCAGGTTAAAAAATACAGAACATCTCTATGCGGTGTGTGTGGGTGTGTGTGTGTGGGGGGGGGGGGGGGGGGGGGGGGTGTGTTAGTGCGTGTGTAGTACTTAAACTCACTATATGTCAATGTAACCGTACCTTGTTATGTTATTAATTAAGCGACAATTAAAATTTACACGTACAATATTTATTACTAGTTACTTAATCTAAAATACACGTATCATCATGTCAAATGTATACATACAAAAAAAAAAAACACGTGCAGGACACGTGTCTAAATAATGTTCAATTAAAGGAGACGCTGTCATCGAAGTCACGTGAGATGAAACGTCTACATTCGGAGATTTCGAAGTTAATGGTTAATACTTTTTAAGATCAAAGTACGTGCGAGCCGAGTCTGGCGATTCGGTGTTTTTACCCTTTCCTAACATACAATAAATCTGCAGCACACGATTTTAAAAAGATATTGGCAAACATATGGTAAATCTCTGTAAGTGAAACTATAATTATTGAATAAGAAAAATCATTGTGCCAAAAGGAGAAATTGTCTCCCATGAGCAATTTCTTCTTTTTGTCATTTGTTTTCAGAAAATATATGTTGCACATACATCTATATTTATGTGCATGTTGCGAAGTGTTAACCCCCTTTCCCACATACAATTAATCTGCATCAGATGACGTTGAAAACATCTTGGAAAAACTGCGGAAAATCTCTACCAATTAAAGTATACTTTCACAATAAGGATAAAAACGTAGGGGAATAAGTAGAAATTGCTCGTCATGAGCAGTTTCTCCTTTCGTCAATATGTTGTCGAAGCTCGACAGCTGTAGATACGTCAAAATACGTCCACAAATGGGAAAGGGTTAATTAATGCATCCGCGCACAGCTGTAGATACGTCAAAATACGTCCACAAATGGGAAAGGGTTAATTAATGCATCCGCGCACAGTGAAGACTCTGACGAGCCTGTGCATCTACACAGTTTCATCAAACGCGTCAGTGCCCGTCTCGTCGTATATATCTACTCCTAGATGGGTTTTTTTTTTGACAAAGAGATATAGAACTGTACGAGTAGTCCCGTTAGATTGCCTCTATATGATTCATTTATTTATTTATTCGGGTTTTACGCCGATTTCAACATTATTTCAGTTATATCACGGCGACAGTTCACTTATTCATGATGCCTGGGTAAACAAACCAGTACTAGGCTAGAAAATGTGCCCTGCCCTAGGGCACTCCACCATGACCGTCGTGCCGCGACTGGGGATCGAACCAGGGACACCCGGTTACGAAATCCCCGACGCTAACCACTCGACTACAGCGGATTCCTCCTATATGGTCCATGGATGGAGAATACAATTGATTGATTGTTTCGTGGTTTACACCGAATTCAACCACTGTTATAGTTATATCAGGGTCTTACATTGGTAATTTGCCAGTACTACTGGTCCATTTATCCTGACACCAGCCAGCCAGTCTGTCGTAATGCTAACCCCGCAACCATGAGCACCAATGAGGGGAGCCGTTAAGTCATTTTTAAAACCTTTGGTCTGACTTTGCAGAGGATCCAACCCTCGACCTCCCGCAACCATGAGCACCACGGAGGGGAGCCGTTAAGTCCATTTTTAAAACCTTTGGTCTGACGCGGCCGAGGATCCAGCCCTCGACCTCCCGAACCAAAAGGCGGACGTTCTACCACTATTAAACCGTGACGGTCAGAGACAATAAGACACCAACTTTTGTAGTGGTCCGCTTCGGGTGCGGGCGGTCACGGGTTTGATCCCCAGTCGGGTTATACCAAAATCTTTCAAAATGTTAGTAATGGCTGCCCTCCTTGGCGTTCGGAGTTGTCGGGTCAGCATTACGACAGATTGGCTGGTGTAAGAATGAATGGACCAGTAACTTTACGCAGGAAACGACGTGATATAAATGAAACATTGTCGAAAGCGGCGTAAAACACAAAACAATCATTCTGTATTCACTGAACAGACGCACATTTTCGACGACAATTATAACCAACTGTCTGCGATGAAAAATAAATTGTTTTAACTAAAAACCGGTATTCAAATAATCGTATATAACCCCCGCCCTAATGCGTCAAATAGTCATGACAATAACAAGAAATACATGCGCATGTCTTCTTATAAAACGCCCCCAAACATTTGGGGGTCCAAATAAATCGCTATATAGGTCATATGTAAACAACCCTAAGTGACTTTATTACAAACGACTATGTCACGGAGGTCAGCATTCGCTGTCAACTCGCATAGGTATCAAACCCTTGTTAGTTAGGATTTACAAATACAAACCAAATGCGGACGACGCTTAACCACTACATCAGGTGAAGAGCGTTATCAACTGTTGAATAGATACGGATCTTTGATAAACATTCTTAATATTTTTATTCTTGAAATGCTGCTGTTCCTTGAGTTTCGTTTCGTTAAGGATAAGCATCAACTTTCTTACATTCATATACAGTCGCGTAGCATGTAAGCAATAAATGATTAACCTGCACCCTCATCATGATCCATTTCCAGTATTGCATCTACAACCATACACAAACACCCAACAAACCCCTCCAACACACATATACACACATGCTTAAATTGCGTATGTTCGATAGTACTTGTATGTCTCATGTAGCAACCTGTAAATAACTTATATGTGAACTGTTTACTGTTATGTGTTGTTATTTGTCGTACTATGTATGTATGTATGTATGTATGTATGTATGTATGTATGTATGTACTCTTCATTTATGGAGGAAATAAAGAAATATCTAACCACTACACCACCGAGGTAAGATATTGCAGTAGAAGCGCGTTATCACTTGCACTGTTGGTATATATACGGATCTTTGATAACAACTATTATCATATACCAGGCAGAGCTTTTAATACGAAGAGTAACATCACATCCCCGAATCCTTAATTGACCCTCAAACCCTATGTTGGTGGTACTCAAAAGAATCGTCTCAGTCAAAACCTATGTTGTGTGTACACAGTGAGACGATTCTTTTGAGTACCCACAACATAGGGTTTAGTGGAGTCATACGAGAGATATGGATGAGAAAAGACGAGTTCACTCTTCCTTATATATAGTCCTCTGAATTATTTTACCTGAAAATACATGCCGATTGTCACGCCGAAATACAACACGTCGGATTTTAATTCCGTACGTCTATAACAGGCATCATTTGAGTCGTCAAACGAGACAAACCAAAAATGTGGACTCTGCGTAAAGTATCGACCCGGATCAGCTTAAGGCTTAAGCATGTCACGCAGGCGAACCCGGACAGACAATTTACGCCTCTTGTCATTTCCTGTTGACAATTGATACCGTGACAACACCGTACGTACGAGGGTCTTTTTCTGGTAGCTTTCGCCGCAGTTCCCCCCGTTTCCATTGACTTGGAGCAATATAGTTGTACCCAATTATTGTAACATACAGTGGAGAATTTAGGCCAAGACTTTACCGGTACGTAGATATGTACTGACTCGCAAGAGTATTCTCTGATAGCTACTGAATCATGTCACCCTTTTTGAGTAAATGGAGCAATTAACTCTTAACCCTTTCCCTCATTTAGACGCTTTCTGACGCCTCTGCAGCAGACGGCTTTTTGAAAACATAGTGACAAAAGAAGAAATTGCTCAAAACGAGCAATTTCTCCTTTTGCCACAATGTTTTCCACTTTTAGTCATAGGTTATCCATTCAATTATAGAGATTTTCCATTTTTTGACAAAATATGTTCAAAGTCGTCTGCTGCAGAATTGTCGTATGAGGGAAAGGGTTAACTCTTTCACTGCCATATTTCACAAAACCGACCTTTCCATGTGGGAAATTGGACCACTTCATAAATTTTGTCTCACAGGAAATTTGGTAATCTTTTATGACTTAGTGGCAAACAATGCAGATTTCGGGAGAGACAGCTCGTTAAAGAGTTAATGCCTTGACCTAGCCGTACGTCCGCATGACCCATAATGTTTGTTTGAGACTTGTAACCAAACCCCCCGTTTCTATTGACTTGGCAAACAGTATATTGGCCCGCTGGTTCATCTTAAGCTACAGTCCCACCGAAGCCGGACCCAACACGGAGCACCCCGGATTAACACGGAACACCCCGGATCAAGAGTTTTCTTGATCCGGGGTGATCCTTGGCGAAATTGAGTCGACGGTCCCTCGACGGTCGCAAAACATCGTCATCCCGGACCAGCCCGGATAAGGCCGGACCCAACACGGATCTGACCCCGGATCGGCATAATTTCAGTCCGGGACGGTCCGGGAAAGTCCGGGACGTTGGTGGGACTGGGGGCTTTAGCATGACAACATTTTATGGATACAGGATTTAGTATGATCTACTTCGCTCTTGCGAATGATCAATTCGAGGGCTTGGCGTGAAACGGTTGTAACTAAAAACCTATTTTAAAAAACACTGGTATAGGGATAATTTTGACCCCTTTGTAAACAATGCAAATTTAGATGCCATTACTCAGAACGAGCAATGGCACCTAAATTTCCATTGTTTACCAAGAAAAATTATTCAACGCTTATAAAGACGTTATGGCGGGGTGTTTAACCTTGGTAAAAAAATACTAATTTTAGTTACAACCGTTTCACGCCAAGCCCTCGAATTGTACGGCCCTCGTAGTGCAATACTAAAACCATTATCGCTACTTTAACATAACATAACCTTTTTCTATATATATCAAAGATCTTCACCGTGGTGTTGTGGTTAAAGCGACCATCGTAGAAGCGGGACACCAGGGTTCGATCCTCGAAATTGGTAAAAATGGATTCCCCATCACTCCGTCCGCGCTCAGGGTCGCGGGGCTGGCATAGCATTAGGTAGGACTGAAGCTGTATCCGTGTCAGAATAAATATGACCTGAAGTACTGATCATTTACTGATCATTTACTGATAATTTACTGATCATTTACTGATCATTTACTGATCATTTACTGATCATTTACTGATCATTTACTGATCATTTACCCAGGAAACGCCGTGAAATATATGTTGAAGAGCGGCGTGAAACATCATTCGAATAAACAAGCAGATCATACATATCATCAAAACCTTAAGTAATTGAAAATAATAATCGTTTCGGTTTGATGGCTCTTGTCAGTAACTGCAATGTAAGACGATACCACACGTGTGTATGCTTGATTGATTGATTGTTTGATGTATTACGCCGCTTTCGCCAAGTGTTCAGTTATATCACGGCGTTTCTTGGGTAAGTTATCAGTACTACTGGACCATTTATCCTGACACCAGCCGGTCAGTCGTTATGCTAACTAACCCCGCAACCATGAGCTCCTAGGAGGACAGCCACTACTTCCATTTTTAAAGTCCTTCGTATAAGCCGGACGGGGATCGAACCCGCGACCTCCCAATCCCGTAGCGGACGCTCTACTACTACGCCACCGAGGCGTATGCACCCCCCTGTCCCCTGAAATTTCAATTTTCAATTTATTTATTTACGTAATCAAAGGCCACCGGCCCAAAATACATGCCCACCATAAGTGTACAGCAAATTCTTCAACAGCCAGTTGTGTAGTGTTTTTGTTCAGACTAATTTCGTTTAAAAATTAATGACTTCCCCCCTTAAAAACAGGGAGTGTTAACATAACACACACAAAAAAACACACACTGTGTGACAGTTTCTCAGTCTCTCGTACTGCTCTGAATATTAGACTCAAACGTGAATGACTCAAGGTCAAATTACGCTAAATACATCCGCTGACTTGCTGACCTTATCATAACATGCATAAGCTAGAGTAAATATGTTTTCGGATAAAAGTCTGCTAGACTGGGCTAGAGCTAAATGAAGACGAAAATATTATGCTTGAGCAAATTGGTTTCAAATTTCAAATTGGTTTCAAGCCAGTGTCCTTGTCTTTCCTAACTTATACTTGGTTTCAAGCCAATACTCTTGGCTTTCCTGACTTATACTTCGTTCAAGCGAGTACTCTTGTCTTTCCTGACTTATACTACACACATGCATCCTGAGGCACAACTTCAAGATACATGTGTCTTTAAAACGTTTGAGTATACACACCATGAGCTACTTCAAGGTGCTACTAAAGTCAG
Source organism: Serripes groenlandicus (assembly GCA_031761405.1). Classification (NCBI taxonomy): domain Eukaryota; kingdom Metazoa; phylum Mollusca; class Bivalvia; order Cardiida; family Cardiidae; genus Serripes; species Serripes groenlandicus. The sequence goes on along the minus strand of JASEVX010000403.1, from coordinate 89,822 downwards.
ACAGGGCTTTAATGCAGTGAAAAGAAGTACTATAGTCCTTAAACAAACCTTTGTTTACGTAGAAATGAGTGTATACCATCGCCAGAATCTACATCCTCGGTACCCAGGCTATTCATAAAGTATATGATACCCTGGACAAATTGGCTAGGGAAACATCGTAAAGCATGCACCACGTAATTTCCTCCGTAACTACACTGTAATTTTCGAATCGCATGAGGTTCGTGTCATGCGGCCAATCAAGCGGCTGCATTTCACCTCATGAATTATTCATGAGTACGAGATATTTACAGCCAATTTACCCAGGATATCATATATTTTATGAATAGCCTTGTACCGAGGATGCAGAATGTATTGAATACATGACATTGAGTTTAAAAGCATTGTGAATGTGTATAGGATGCACTGGAAATGATTGATTTGATCACTTTTAATATTTTGACAGTGTTTGAAAGTGAAAGTAGACCTGGTCGATTTACATGGAAACAAAGAAGGATTTCTTTTGGTGTATTGTAACCTCAACCAAACCCCATGGTGTTGTACTCAACGTAAGTGTCTCATTGAGACGATTATTTTGAGTACCCACAACATGGGGTTCAAATGTCAAATAAGGATTTTAGAACATACATATTTCCACCTCTATTGAGATCTGTAAACCCTTTTCCATATGCGAATGTTCTTTGATGCATCTGCACCAGATACCGTTTAAATGTGTCATAATAAACCAAGTCTCCCTTTTCCCCAATGTTTTTCAACTCTATTCAACAAGAATGTATGAAGACTTTCCATATGTATGTTTAATGTGCTGAACTCCAGATGGAGATCAACGTTTTGAAATATTGAAACTTCTGCGAATATTGCTAATAGTGACAACAAAGTAAGTAATAAATAGTTTAAAAACTATTTTGGCAGTAAATGTTGAAAAACATTCAATTGAAAGTCATTGAAAGTACACAATTTGGCTTACTTGGTATGTCTACCCAGTAAAAATGAAGCCTAAATAATCAATATTTAGATGTTTATTGTACTGGAAAGTTAAAACATTACTTGAATTTAATCCCAGAATTACGATTCTATCATCTCAATAACAACTTTTGAACAGTTTTAAAACTTTGACTATACCATCTATAATCTGAATTTTAGCACCTTTAACATGTCGTTCACAAAAGTTGTCTGCTGCAGATTTATTGTCTGACGTAGAGGCTTTATATCTATTATTGTCCTCTCTTTCAGTAGTTATATACACTTTTCACAAACAGTAGAACTGCGGTAACTGTAATCTGTAATCGCTTATCTCAAAAGGAAGCAACATGGTTTAGTTTATGTTGCATGGTTCGTATATATGCACTAATACATGCTATATTGGTTATTAATATACGCCGTGTAATATGGGTTATTGTGAGATCGGTGAATACTGATTGATGATTCATTTATTGATTGCCTCGGGGTTTGCCATGTTCAACACTATTTCTGTCATATCACTGCGGCCAGTTCAAATACATATCTGGCATTCCCACACCAGTAATCCACATACCAGACTTTCCAAGCTACTTGCTGTTTTTCTACGTCAACTGTTAGCCAATTGGAGGAAAGAGAATGACGCTTGTCGCAGTGACATTTGTCAAACGACGGAAAAAAAGTTGGCCGAGTTATGGTTCGAAATCACAACCTCTGGATTGACAGCCCGCGTCGCTTTGTACAGCGCTACCGGGGGATCGACGCTTTTCGTACATGTCTAACACACTTTATTGTTGTATACATATAGTACACCATCAATATGTAAACTAGTTATTTCAGGAAAAGTAGTTATCTCTATCTATGAGAGGTTAAAAAGTAAAAGTCAAATACATACTTCCCAAACGTGACACGTTTTCCAAGTAAACATTATTTACACACTTTGAAAAATGAGAGAGGATTAAAAACCTTTTCACTGCGTAACTTTTTTTTTCTAACTCTTCCCTACTTGTAGACGCATGCTGATGCATCCAGCAGATGACTTTTGAAAGACAATGTGACAAAAGGAAACATTTCTCATAAGGAGCAATTTACCATGTGCGACAATGTTTTAATCTCTGTTCATTGATTTATATTTACATTTGCCTAGTTCTTTGAAAAGACCGAGCTTGACGTTCATTTTGCATGAACCGGTCGACCTTTCATTACCTCTGTAGGGATTATGACGTCATTGTTTATTTCAATATTGCACTCCGATTGGATTAGCGCGACGTCATTTAACCAATGATATACGACGTTACAAATAACAGCTATTCATTTAAACGAACGTATGTTGTCGGTTACATTTCTTTATTGTTATTAAAGACTTGTTCGCGAACACTTTTAGGTCGAACAAAACAAAAAGTAATGAAAAGGGGGAAATAGCGCGCTATATGGATTTGCAAAATCGCGGCCGAGCGTTCATACTGCATGAACCCACGAAAAATAAGAATCAATCCTTAATACAATCATTTAAAGAAATGTGCCATATTTTGTTAAAATTTCTTTCAATCGTCTGCTGCATATTTGTTGAATGTCGGAAAGGGTTAATTTATCAGCAAACTGTGGGTTTTATTAGCAAAGTAAACGTACTTGTAATGTTTGACCTTGGTTTCAAGTAAGCCTACTTCACAGTATTTGGCAATATCTCCCGAATAAAGCTGTTTATGTTAATTTGATTTAAATGCTATTTTTCATGGAATATCTAATGAGTGTTTGATTGATTGATTGATGGAAACTTAAATGTCGATTTCAACAGTACGACATGTGAGCCGTTCCATGAGAAAACAGTGTTTACTCGGCGTAATGTATCGCCCCAGATCAGCCTGCGCAGTCCGCGCAGGTTAATCCGGGCCGACACATTCCTTCTCAGGGAAATAGAGATATAGAGTAATGATTCATGAAACAGAAAATCCACAGGATGCGAAAAGTGTCTGTCCGGATTAGCCTGCGAAGGCATCTTTAGGCATCTTTAGGCTGATCCGGGTCGATACATTACGCAGAGCCCACAATGCAGCTGCGGCGATAGACATCTGCGTAATGTATCGACCATCTACTTAGCGCGACGTCATTTAACCAATGATATACGACGTTACAAATAACAGCTATTCATTTAAACGAACGTATGTTGTCGGTTACATTTCTTTATTGTTATTAAAGACTTGTTCGCGAACACTTTTAGGTCGAACAAAACAAAAAGTAATGAAAAGGGGGAAATAGCGCGCTACATGGATTTGCAAAATCGCGGCCGAGCGTTCATACTGCATGAACGCACGAAAAATAAGAATCAATCCTTATTACAATCATTTAAAGAAATGTGCCATATTTTGTTAAAATTTCTTTCAATCGTCTGCTGCATATTTGTTGAATGTCGGAAAGGGTTAATTTATCAGCAAACTGTGGGTTTTATTAGCAAAATAAACGTACTTTTAATGTTTGACCTTGGTTTCAAGTAAGCCTACTTCACAGTATTTGGCAATATCTCCCGAATAAAGCTGTTTATGTTAATTTGATTTAAATGCTATTTTTCATGGAATATCTAATGAGTGTTTGATTGATTGATTGATGGAAACTTAAATGTCGATTTCAACAGTACGACATGTGAGCCGTTCCATGAGAAAACAGTGTTTACTCGGCGTAATGTATCGCCCCAGATCAGCCTGCGCAGTCCGCGCAGGTTAATCCGGGCCGACACATTCCTGCTCAGGGAAATAGAGATATAGAGTAATGATTCATGAAACAGAAAATCCACAGGATGCGAAAAGTGTCTGTCCGGATTAGCCTGCGAAGGCATCTTTAGGCATCTTTAGGCTGATCCGGGTCGATACATTACGCAGAGTCCACAATGCAGCTGCGGCGATAGACATCTGCGTAATGTATCGACCAGATCAGCCTGCGCTGTCCGCGCAGACTGATCCGGCCGACACATTCCGTCTTAGGGGGATAGATGTATAGAGTAGCTATTCTTGAAACAGAAAAGTCACAGAAGGCAAAAAGTGTTTATCCGGGTAAGCCTGCGAAGGCATCCTAAGGCTGATCCGGGTCGATACTTTACGCAGAGTCCACACTGTTTGTTTTCTCGCGGGACGGCTCATATCTGCTGTACATATCACACATCTTACCATTTATGTCATGACTATCTCGCACCGGTTATCACACGCCATTATTACCAGGCACCTAGCTACCATTACACATAGACTGTTGCGATTCATGTATTTATTTATTTATTGGGGTTTTACGCCGCTTTCAACAATATTTCAGTTATATCACGGCGACAGTTCACCTATTCATGATCCCTGGGTAAACAAACCAGTACTAGGCTAGAAAATGTGCCTTGCCCAAGAGCACTCCACCATGACTGCGATTCATTGATGGAAGACGAAAAGAACGAATGGCCGAGTCTAAGTACTAAGTTGATTGATAGCCCTGATCGTTAACGACTTAGCATCCATGGCTTGTCTGGGTATCCAAGGTAGCTAGTTTTGGCGGATATATATGGCATATATGGTGGTGAAGTGAAAGTGTAACCACCTCGGGTGCTGGAGGTCGCGAGTTCAACCCCTGGTCGGGTCGAACTAAAGATTATATAAATGGTAGTAATGGCTTTCCATTCTCGATGCACAGTGTTTTTGGGTTAGCATTAAGACTGACCCGCTGGCGTCTGGATGAATGGACGAGTAGTACATTGATTGATTGATTGATTGATTGGGGTTTAACGACATTTTAAACAATTTCTCAGTTATATCAAGGCGGCCAGTTCACCTACTCATGCATTTCCTGGTTTTCTCACACCAGTACTGCACACAACAATCTTCCCAAGCAACTGGCTGCTTTTCCACATAGACTTAGCCCATTGGGATTCGAGCCGGGATTCGAACTCACAACCCCTGGATTAACAGCCCGTCGCTACCGACTGAGCTACCGGGGCTCGGCACGAGTAGTACAGGACACGCCGTGATATAACTGAACATGTGTTGGACGCGGCATAATGTACCATACAAAAAAGCACGCATTTATAGTCACTGATATATCTACTCAAACAGATATGAGCCGTTCCACGAGAAAACAAACATGATGGACTCTGCGTAATGTATCGACCCAGATCAGCAACCCGTGTGGACACATTCCATCTCATGGGAATAGAGGTATAGAGTAATGCAATCTGACTAAAGTACACGATCTGACCAAATGTAAGATCTGACCTAGGAATAGGAGACGATTTTAATGAGATTGAGAGTAATGATTCCTGAAACAGAAAAACCATAGGTGACTAAAAGTGTCTGTTCTGGTTAGCCTTAGTGGCATGGGATCTGTGTCGATACATTACGCAGAGTCCATACTGTTGGTTTTCTCATGGAACGGCTCATATATGTTTGTTTGTCTGTTCTTCGGAAAACAAACTAACATTATGGACTCTGCGTAATGTATCGACCCAGATCAGCCTGCGCACTCCCCGCAGACTGATCCGGGCCGACACATTCCGTCTCAGGGGGAATGGAGGTATAGGGTAATGATTCCTGATACAGAAAATCCATAGCAGAGTCCATACTGTTGGTTTGCTCGTGGAACGGCTCGTATATGTTTGTTTGTCTGTTCTTCGGAAAACAAACTATCATTATGGACTCTGCGTAATGTATCGACCCAGATCAGCCTGCGCACTCCGCGCAGACTGATCCGGGCCGACACATTCCGTCTCATGGGGGATGAAGGTATAGGGTAATGATTCCTGATACAGAAAATCAATAGCAGAGTCCATACTGTTGGTTTGCTCGTGGAACGGCTCGTATATGTTTGTTTGTCTGTTCTTCGGAAAACAAACTATCATTATGGACTCTGCGTAATGTATCGACCAGATGAGCCTGCGCAGTCCGCGCATACTGATCCGCGCCGACACATTCCGTCTCAGCGGGATGGAGGTATAGGGTAATGATTCCTGAAACAGAAAATCCATAGCAGAGTCCATACTGTTGGTTTTCTCGTGGAACGGCTCGTATATGTTTGTTTGTCTATTCTACGCAATGTGACTTGATTGAAGAGCATGCGAATCCGTATAAATCACCATCGTCATGGTTAACGTAAATTTATTGTCTTCACGCATCCATGACCACCTGATTATCTTCTCCCTTAATCAGAGATGTCGTCTGCGTGTGTCGTTACCACGGCAACCAATGTGAGACTATGTATGATGATGACTGAATGTAATCTCGTACTGCGATATGTGTGTGTATGCTTGTTGAGAGCTGGTGTAAGTTGAACAGTCGTTTGTAAATATGTATGTAGAGTAAACATATAGGCCCAATGTGGCCGGGTGTTGTGGAAGTTTATTATTGAAACATTTACATTTGTTAATAACATAATACATTATGTCACGATAATACAATGTTCACCGATGAATAAAAGTTCACAGTCGTTTGTAAATATGTATGTAGAGTGACATGTAGGCCCAATGTGGCCGGGTGTAGTGGAAGTTTATTATAGAAACATTTACATTTGTTAATAACATAATACATTATGTCACGATAATACAATGTTCACCGATAAATAAAAGTTCACAGTCGTTTGTAAATATGTATGTAGAGTAAACATGTAGGCCCAATGTGGCCGGGTGTTGTGGAAGTTTATTATTGAAACATTTACATTTGTTAATAACATAATACATTATGTCACGATAATACAATGTTCACCCATAAATAAAAGTTCACAGTCGTTTGTAAATATGTACGTAGAGTGACATGTAGGCCCAATGTGGCCGGGTGTTGTGGAAGTTTATTATAGAAACATTTACATTTGTTAATAACATAATACATTTTGTCACGATAATACAATGTTCACCTATTTGTTCGTTCGTTATTCTCGGGACATATTAATAGAAACGTTAACTTAGTCAATAGTGAAACTACAGCACACTTTCGATAACTCGAACATGTGATAATTCGAATATATCCTTTAACTCGAACAAATCGTTTGTAAAACAGCGTATCAGCAGTTCTTATTACTCGGACAAGCAGTAAGAACTGCTGCTGCGCTGTGTTCTTGATTTGATTCTATCGCTGACTCGCTCTTCATGATAAATATTTAACCCTTTCCCTCATATATACGCTTTCTGACGCCTCTGCAGCAGACAGCTTTTTGAAAACAAAGTGACAAAAGAAGAAATTGCTCAAAACGAGCAATTTGTCCTTTTGCCACATTGTTTTCCACTTTTAGTCACAGGTTATCCATTCAATTTTAGAGATTTTCTATTTTTTTACAAAAAATGTTTAAATTTGTCTGTTGCAGAATTGTTGTATGAGGGAAAGGGTTAATTATGAATGAATTAAGAAGCTGTATATATATACGAGGGTCAGTCGAAAAGTTCCCGGACTGTTCTCATAAAATACGTCTTTTTTATCAAATCGTATTAATACTCGGAAATACTAAAATATGATGTTTTATAGTCATGTAAAGAAAAACTTACATATATTTATTTGATATAAATGCTTTTTGCATTTAAATTCATTAATGCAGTTTACGTGGTACGGTGCAGGTTGAAATCATACATAATTAGGAACCAACACTAGATGTATTCTATCTCAAATCTTCAAATTTGGCGCGTTAACGTCATGATTTCAGACATGTTGTCAGCATCATATATATTGAATATATCCTGAAAGTTTTGACGTCATACACGTCATAAAAAGTATGGAATCGCAGGCTCGTTAAATGCGTACTTTAACACGTTGATAAATCGAAGTAATTTGTGGGTACATTTTGACTTAGAATTATCGAGAGACCATTGTAGTAAACATAATCCGAGGGATCCCTAAAACATGTCGATAACTCGAAGTTATTTATGTGTACAAAATAAATAAAAGTATTATTTTTTGAACATTTTGAATTCTAATTATCGAGAGACCATTGCATAAACATAACCCGAGGGATCCCTAAAACATGTCGATAACTCGAAGTTATTTATGTGTACATTTTGAATTCTAATTATCGAGAGACCATTGCATAAAGCATAACCCGAGGGATCCCTAAAACATGTCGATAACTAGAAGTAATTTATGTGTACATTTTGAATTCTAATTATCGAGAGACCATTGCATAAAGCATAACCCGAGGGATCCCTAAAACATGTCGATAACTAGAAGTAATTTATGTGTACATTTTGAATTCTAATTATCGAGAGACCATTGCATAAAGCATAACCCGAGGGATCCCTAAAACATGTCGATAACTAGAAGTAATTTATGTGTACATTTTGAATTATAATTATCGAGAGACCATTGTAGTAAACATTACCCGAGGGATCCCTAAAACCCGAGGGATCTCTTGAACACGTCGATTACTCAAAGTAAGTTATGGGGCACTTTCAAATTCGAGACAAATAAGGTTTATTTTAAGGGCACACGCCATATGAAATATATCTTTACTTAACTTATAAATCTGTTTTATGAGTATAGCTGACATACATTTATTCGTTGTTTAGTTGGATTTGTTTGTTTTGATGATGTTTTACGCCGCGTTCAATTTGTTCAGTAATATCACACGGCGTTTACTGTGTTAGGTGCCAGTACAACATGTCCAGGTGTCCTGACACCAGCCAGTCAGACGTGATGTTTATCCCCACAATTCGGATCGCCAAGAACGGACATCCATTCATTTAATGTTGAGGAATCCGCCGTGGTCGAGTGGTTAGCGTCGGGGATTTGAAACCGGGTGTCTCGGGTTCGATCCCCAATCGCGGCACGACGGTCATGGTGGAGTGCCCTTCGGCAAGGCATATTTTGTAGCCTAGTACTGGTTTGTTTACCCATGGATCATGAATGAGTGAACTGTCGCCGAAATAATGTTAAAAGCGGCGTAAAACCCCAATAAAACTCATTCATTTAATGATTAACCGCATTGTGGTATGACCCACTAGGAGGGTGCCGGAATGTATACTTCCCAAAGAAGATAAGGTACACACAGTTTAACAAAACACAACAGATTTTCATTATGATTTGCCTCGGTGGGAAGAAAATGTGTGTTCTTATCCCAGAGAGTATTCCCACAGTGGTAGGTTGATTGTAAGGTATTTTACAACCTTTGTCAACATTTGCTCAGTTATATAACGGCGTTTCCTGGGTAAGTTACCTGTACTACCGGAAAATGTATCCAGACAGCAGCCAGTCAGTTGTGATGCTAACCCCGCAACCCTGATCGCCAAGGAGGGCAGCCATTATTACTATTTTTCGTATGGCCAAGCCAGGGATCGAACCCGCGACACCTTGCATCCGAGGCGGACTCTGTGATTGGACAGCAGGCCTTGATTCCGATTCGGGACATACAACGAATCTTAAGCATTCTAGTGTCGACCTCCGTGGTAAAGCACCGGTCGATGCTCTGGAGTAAGGATATGCTTACCAGTAGAACTGCCGTGATATAATTGAATAACAGTTGAAAACGAACTTATTTCTGCGTACCAGACAACTGTTTATCAGTATTGATGGACAGGAAAAGGCTAAACAAGGACAGTGCAATTACTTTTGACTTCGTTTTTTTAACTTTCCATCGCCGAATGGTTTAAAGTAGACTCTTCCTTGTTCAAAGTCGGGCGACTCTATTTCATATGTTATGAAAGTTTTAGAATGTTTGGATAACTAACTACAAGGCAAACAATGCTGATTTCAGGTGAGACAGCTCGTTACGAGCTGACTGACCTGAATCAATATTGTTTGCAAAAAGCTCAATATTGCCTTTGTCGCTGAAGAGTTAATAAAATCGAAAATTGTTTGAAAAAGGCTAAACAAGGAAAGTGCAATTATTTATGGCTTCGTTTGTTTAATAAAAACGAACTGTCGACACATGTTAATTAAATTCAAGGAAGTACTTTAAACGCTTGTAGTAATGGATTACCCTATGTTACGCTTAGGATTGTAGGGTTAGTATCACAACTGACTCACCGTTGTCAGCCAAACAATGGACCATTTGTAGCTTACATAAGAAACACCGTGATATAAATGAAACATTGTTAAAAAAATGCGTCAAACATTATATAAATAGACACATACATTCACGGAGAAATGTCCGTTTAGCCATTGCCACCTCAAGCGTGCTTCGTTTAGATCATGGCCCAATTTTAAGTTGCATTATAATGTCAAAAGGAATATCTACTCTTTGTTTCTTCTCCGTCGCTTCGAAGTGCAAGTTGCAGGTGTAACACTAATAGTTCATGCTTTTCAATGTTACTTGAATGCATCTAAACATATATTGATGATTATTGGGAAAAATTATCGAATTGAGTAAAACATGATTAAGGATTTACATGAGAGTAAGTCAAATTATGCAGCGGTTGCGTGTCCGCCCCCAGGTGCGGGGAGTGGCGGGATCAATTTCAGGCCGGATTATACCAAATACTTTAAAAATTAAAGTAATTGCTTTCCCTCCTTGGTGCACCGAAATGGTGGTGTTGGCATTTCGATTGACTGGCTTCTGTCAGAATAAATTGACCAGTAGTTGAACATTGAAGTACATGTAATCGATTTAACTTCTTGGTGCACAGAAATGGTGGGGTTGGCATAACGATTGGCTCGCTTGTGTCCGAATCAATTGACCAGTAGTTGAACATTGAAGTACATGTAATCGATTTCCCTCCTTGGTGCTCAGAAATTGTGGTATTGGCATAACGATTGACTCGTTTGTATTATGATAAATTGACCTGTAGTTGAACATTGAAGTACATGTAATTGATTTCCCTACTTGGTGCACAGAAATGGTGTGGTTGGCATAACGATTCACTCGTTTGTGTTATGATAAATTGACCAGTAGTACTGATAAATTGTGACGTAAAACACAATACAAATAAACAAGCAAACAAACCAACAATTCAAGGTGAAACAGTGGCATTTTTTTATGTACTCCGTACATGTAATTATACTTTAAATATACTTATTCACATGTAAAAAGGTAATTACGGTTTACGTGAATAGACTGGTTGTAAACTTGATTCTTGTCTCTATACATGATGTACCAACATAAACGCGCTACACATTGTTTCATTAATTGGGGCTTTAACCCTGTTTGCAACAATCCTTCACTGCGGCCTTTTCACCTACCCATGTGTTTCCTGGCTTTCTCACACCAGTACTCCACACAATAATCTTTCAGTCATTTCACTGCGGCCAGTTCACCTACCCATGTGTTTCCTGGCTTCCTCACACCAGTATTCCACAAAACAAACTTTTCAAGACAGATTGTTAGCACTCTTTTGGAAGAAAAGTAACGATGTATCATATTTTTAAAACATGAACTAAGATAAAGGTTTTAGAATGGATGTTATCGAATGGTACTGCCCGCATCCACCTATCTAATATTGTCCTTATGAAGTAGAACGATACCAACACAACATTTTTGCCATTATCATTTTTATTTTATTTTTTAATTATTTTTCTTTTTAAAGTGACTTATAGGCTCATGGGGCCGGGTTTTATTCATTACTTTGTGTACCATTGTTTTGTTGATATACATACACATGTCACTATAATAAAATATTGACTTACTTACTGAACTATCTAATTTACAACATTATATAATTATGTGGTAAAGTCTTAAAGTGTTCTCCATTGTGTTACCTTTAACTTAAGTTGCGTATAATCAGGGACGTAGATAAGAGGGAAAAGAGCGCACGTAAAACACAAGAAAAATGGTTAAAATGATTGTAAACATATATGCCGTTCCACGAGAAAACCAACATTATGGCCTCTGCGTAATGTATCGACCCAGTCCGCGCAGGCTAATCCGGTCTGACACACTCCGTCACAGGGGTATAGGGCTATAGCGTAATGAATTATGAAACAGAAAATCAACAGGAGGCGAAAAGTGTCTGTCCAGGTAACCCTGCCCGGCATGCTTAGGCTGATCCGGGTCGATACTTTATGCAGAGTCCACAATGTTGGTTTTCTCGTGTAATGGCTCAAATGCTGCTTTAGGGATTATAAATGCTTTAATCACGATGATGTTTACATCAGTTGTGTTAGATTGGTTGATATGTAAGCTCTGGCCGCAGTGAAATAAATAAAACAATATATCTAAATGTTGTTTAACATCAATCAATCAATCAATCAATAATATAAAAACTGAAAATGAATGTATTCATCTAGAAGAGAGTTGAAAAGCGTGGAAAACGGTATGACAAAAGGAGAAATTTGTCATCGTGAGCAATTTCGCCTTACGCAACAATGTGTTCAAAAGTCATCTGCGCCTGACATTAGTCTAGACTGTTCGAAGATGCATTGCAAGCCGTGGCTGATTTATTGGCATTTAAATTCAATAAAAAGAATAAAAAAAAATAGCCAAATTCTACAAGACCTTCTTTGTTGGTTTTTATCACACATTAACGTGCGTTTATATGCACAGTTTGATTTGTAGCGTATGACGAGAGTTAAATCTGACTTGCAGGATATTCGAGACGGGCCGTACGAAAACTGACCTTATGCAGATGTGTCTGTTACTGGAAATTAAGTAACCCTTAGAACACAAATCTGCAGCGGACGACTTTGAAAACAAATCGGCAAATTTATTGAAAATATCAATAAATGAAGGTTTAATTATGGATAAGTCTTGAAACATTGAGTCATCATGAGCGTTTTTCTCTTTTTCTATACTTTTTTTTTAAATCCTGTCTCCAGCAAATGTGCAATCAAAAATGTTAATGCGTTCGGGAAGGACTAATTGCGCATGTGCACAATACCATTTCTGCCATAACCGTATGCAACGCCTTGTTATGGTGCCAGAGCGACTGAGCGTTTCTAATGGATTTAACAGTGGGTGGAAAAACTGCGAAGTTTTGATTGATTAATTTGAGTTTATGAATTACTCTTTGCAATAAACACCTGTTTTCGTATGAAGTGAAGCCCTTTGTTTTGAGGAACGCCTCGCAATTTTGGTTCTCATTCAAATCTTTGTAGCGGTCCCCCAAAATATGACGTGACAGTTACAAACACGACACTGCAATTTTACCAAAATCACATATCTGGTTCTGTGCTATTGCATGCAAGCGGTCTGCGAGTGACTCTGGTTAGATTGTGCGCATGCGCAGACACACCAAAGTGTCCACTTTGTACGCAGTTGGAACAAAAGCCCCAGATCGCTAGACGTGGCTTCTGGTTTTTTTTTTTTTTTTTTTTTTAGCATCTACATATCATATGGCAATAGCTCATTTGACGTCTATTTGTATTCTGCATGTCATATGCAACATAAAGGATTGCCTGTTATTTCAAAATCGTCTCCTTAACCCTTTCGCTGCCAGACGCTATTAAAGTTGTTTTGCAAACAATGCAGATTCAGGTGAGACAGCTCGTGACGAGCTGTCTCTCCTGAAATCTGCATTGTTTGTCACGTAAACATGACACTCTACAATATTTTCCTGTTGGACGAAAAACTGGAGTTTTCCATTTTTCAACATGGTAGAATCGACTTTGCGAAATTTGGCTGTGACGGAGTTAAGTAGTATCTATCTACGTTGAATTTCATAAAGAAGTCTATTCCGTATTCAAATTCGGGCGGGTCCATTGTTCATGTAAAAGCAAAAACATCATGACGAAAATGCAAACAATGTTGTTTTCAGGTGAGAAAGCTCGTTATGAACTGTCTCATCTGAATCTATATTGTTTGCAAAAACCTCAACATTGGCGCTAAGAGAGTTAACCCGTTTTCACAACAAATCTGCAGGAGACGACTTGGATAACTTATATATTCAACTAAATCTGTATTGTTTTGCACAGACCTCAACATTACCAATAGCGCTGATATAATTCATACAATATCTGTAATATCATTTATATTATTATCATAAATCCTGAAACATTTGTCAGATAATCGGATAAAGTTGGCAAGTTTAAATATTTCCAGCGTGACAAAGTTGTTCGGTCTAGTCTTAAAACACCGGACATCGACGGAATTTGATGCAGTAGCCCCTGTCGAAATCGGCTTGAAACATCTGAATGACGTATTATTTGAAGGAAAACTTCACGATGATTTTAAAATGGCCGTTGATTGTAATTTCCATAAATGGATTGCGGTATAAACCTTTGCATAAACAAAGCAAACTTACATGGTACATCGCGTCACTAACGAACGTTCATTGGGCGCGAACGTTGTGTTCGGCGGTAATTAACCCTTTCCCTCATACGGCAATTCTGCAGCAGACGACTTTGAACGTATTTTTGTCAAAAAATAGAAAATCTCCATAATTGAAAGGATAACCTATGACGAAAAGTGGAAAACATTGTGGCAAAAGAAGAAATTGCACGTTTTGTGCAATTTCTTCTTTTGTCACTATGTTTTCAAAAAGCCGTCTGCTGCAGAGGCGTCAGAAAGCGTCTATATGAGGGAAAGGGTTAATGAAATAACCTAGTTTGAAACAGACGGATGAAATCACACCCTTTATGTTTGGATCCTGCAACGCTATCACCAATATAGCTAATAATGTAATGGTGAACGGTGAGCGGAAGACAGTGGTGCAGCGTCGGCCTCTCGTATTAAAGGTCCCTGGTCCGAGTCCCGTGATTTTGGGATTTTTCACACAAACGGTGCGAATTAAGTCTCCAGGAAGCAGACATCGAGCGTGATCAATATAAGCGGAAAGTTTGCTTCGTAATTAATGTAAAATAAATTATGTTTTATTTAAAAACGGTAAGTAATTGTGTTGAATAACGTTTTATAGTATTGTAGTACTAGTATTAGCACTCGTTACCCATAATTGATTGATTGATTGATTGATTGATTGATTGATTGATTGGGGTTTAACGCCGTTTTTAACAATTTCTCAGTTATATCACGGCGGCCAGTTCACCTACTCATGCATTTCCTGGTTTTCTCATACCAGTACTCCACACAACAATCTTCACAAGCAACTGTCTGCTTTTCCACATAGACTTAGCCCATTGGTGGAAGCCGAATGACGCATGTCGCATTGACTTTTGTCAATCCTCGGAAAAAAAGTTGGCCGAGCCGGGATTTCGTTACCCATAAACCTAAATCTAAGATTTATTCTGCTTGAAACAGAGAACAGCGAGGACTGAGTTCGGTGTGCATATTGACACAGTCTGATCTTTGTCTACACACTAATCATACTATACGTTATTTCAAAAATTACATTTTATCCCTCTCTCTCTCTCTCTCTCTCTCTCTCTCTCTCTCTCTCTCTCTCTCTCTTCTCTCTCTCTCTTCTCTCTCTCTCTCTCTCTCTTCTCCTCTCTTTATTTATCACTATCTCTCTCTTTCTTTCGCCCCCTCTCTCTTTCTTTCGCCCCCTCTCTCTCCTTCTCTCTCTCTCTCTCTCTCTCTCCTCTCTCTCTCTCTCGCTCTCTCTCTCTCTCTCTCTCTCTCTCTTTCTCTCTTCTCTTTCTCTCTCTCTCTCTCTCTCTCTCTCTCTCTCACTCTCTCTCTCTCTCTCTCTCTTCTCTCTCTCTCTCTCTCTCTCTCTCTCTCTTCTCTCTCTCTCTCTCCTCTCTCTCTCTCTCTCTCTCGCTCTCTCCTCTCTCTCTCTCTCTCTCTCTCTCTCTCTCTCTCTCTCTCTCTCTCTCATCTCTCTCTTCTCTCTCTCTCTCTCTCTCTCTCTCTCTCTCCTCTCTCTCTCTCTCTCTCTCTCTCTCTCACACACACAGACAGACACACACACACAGACAGACAGACACCCTTTCTCCTTTCCGTCTCTCGCATTCTCTCATTCTCTGTCTCCCTCAATCCACCATGTCTCGTGACAATTGCATGTTTACAATTTATTGTTTTTCTCGTGTACCATAATTGTGGTTTGAAATAACAAAGTTTGTGATGTGTTCTGTTTTGTTCGGCTATAGCACAGCGTTACTAGTATTGTCCGAGAAAATTAAACTGTCGCATGACACTGTCATATTAAATATGTAAAATATTTGAGCCGTTCTACGAGAAAACCAACATTATGGTCTCTGCGTAATGTATCGACCCAGATCAGCCTGCGCAGGTGTTAATATTAAATCAGGGCCGTATTCAGTTTTACCTTGGGTAGCTCAGTCGGTAGCGACGCGGGCTGTCAATCCAGGGGTTGTGAGTTCGAATCCCGGCTCGGCCAACTTTCTTTCCGATGATTGACACAAGTCAATGCGACATGCGTCATTCGTCTTCCCCCAATGGGCTAAGTCTATGTGGAAAAGCAGCCAGTTGCTTGGGAAGATTGTTGTGTGGGGATACTGGTGTGAGAAAACCTGGAAATGCATGAGTAGGTGAACTGGCTGCCGTGATATAACCGAGAAATTGTTTAAAAATGGCGTTAAACCCCAATCAATCAGTTTTACCGTAACAACTTTTTCTATGAGAGTTGTTGAATTCAATAATAACATCAGAAATCCTGAGAGCCAAGGACTCAATATACTACTGTGAGGTATTTGTTTTGACTCGATCAGGGATCGAACCCAAATCCCCCCACTCACGAATCGAACGCTTTTACGTTTACACATGAGATATGGTGTGTATTTAATTACTATTCATATTTGAACCATAAAGAAAACATGTAGTATTACTACAATTAAGCAAAGTTTTGAGAAAACTGTCTCTATGAGGTTTTGAAATTGATGACAATTACAAGTTAACTCAACACTTTAAGTCACTAGTCGGAGCTTAATGGTTCTCAATGATCTACTAGCATCACATACACCAACTATGCAGCAGACGACTTTGAAAACGTCTGGATATGAATATATGAAAAATATATCTTAACTTAATGTATGTTTTGTTAGTATAAATCATTGGGTCAAAAGGAGAAATGATTCATAGTATTTTCATAGTCATATGCCGCAGAGTCTTCAGAAAAAGCGTATGTATGTGGGAAAGGGTCCTTAAAGTCCCGAAGGTCTGTTTTCACGCGCCGTGGCCCGTGTTCATTCTTTACATTTTTCTACGTCTGGTGAATATTTATTGTCACGGTGTACAGAACGTAGGTCAAGGTTGCCAGGTGCAAATTATATATATGTTGGATACATACGATGTCTGAGCATAGACGTGTTCGATATGAATTATCAACAATGCCCTGTGCCCGTCGTATGCATACCGTCGTCTGTCGTGCATGGTGCGGTGGGCGGCAATATATTCGTTCTTGACATGTTTCTTCGTCTGGTGAACATAAAAGCCGTTCCAAGAGAAAACCAACATTGTGGACTCTGCGTTAAGTATCGACCCGGATCAGCCTAACCTCGCCGCGCAGGCTTACCCGAACAGACACGTTTTGCCTCCTGTAGATTTTCTGTTTTAGGAAACAATACACTATACCTTTATCCCCCTTGAGACGGAATGTGTCGGCCCGGATTAGCCTGCGCGGATTGCGCAGGCTGATATGGGTCGATACATTACGCACATGTATCCAGAATGTTGGTTTTCTCGTGGAACGGCTCATATGTTGCCACGGTTTCAACTTTTAACAGAGGTCAAGGTTGCCAGGTGCAAAACATATGGTGGAGTGTTAGGATGTCTGAGCATAGACGGGTTCGATAATAATTATCAACATTGCCCTGTGCCGGGCGTCTTTCATGCATGGTGTTGGTTGCGTTTTGCGGCAATATATTCATTCTTGACATTCATTTTTACGTCTGGTAGAGTCCTATTGTCACAATGTTTACAAACGTTGTGTTCTGCAGAGACGTTCGAAAAGCATCACTGCAATGGCCTAAGGAGATCGAGAACTTTGGTTTCCAAGGCACCAGGAAAGGGACCAAAACAAAACACGTTGAAACTACGTGCAGGATATCATTATACTATCGACAGACTGTATCGAGTGGTCAACAAACAAGTCAGGACATTCATATGTGTAAACCTCTTACGTTTTTGGTAAAATGTGTCCTGGTAGGGGGCATGTCCAAGATTTATCCAAGGTGGATCGGAAAGCATTCCCAAGTGAAAGATTCTGGCCATTTTTAGCACTTTTAAACATATACCAGTATACTTTAAGTAAGCAATGTTGTAAAGTATATCTATCATGCATAACACTTTATGAATTCTTTATTGAGCAACTTTGGGTAATTGAAACGTATCTAAGACATAATGCATAACTGAAAAGATTTGATATGAAATTGTCCGCAATTTTTGACCCAATAAATTTAAATTTATTTTCATAATCTAGAATTATTGCCTTGTGTGTATATACTTTTAATCTTATAACTATACCACATTGGAAATTCTGTTGGAAATTCATGCATGTATAATTGTATATATACATGTATTTGTAATGATTTAAACACTGAAGATAATTTGTTTATATGGTTGTATCTTGCGTTTGGGTCGGTGGCCTACATATCACTTTTGATTAATCTTGCAAAAACTGGTTAACTTTTTGCAACCCAAAAGCGCTTATAAATAGCACTGGGAACTCGTGTGGTATCGTGTTCACTTCGGTCGAAAAAGAGGTGTTACACCAAACACCATGATAAATGAGCATTGCTCCAGGATACCCAATTTTGGGACACTTTGTGACAACTGTAATCGAGCGGTCCTACTCTAGAACCAACCTTAACCTCCCCTTTCTCACATACAACACAAAAAACATAAACGGCAAGAACGTTAAAAACATCAAGGCAAGACTATGGGAAAACTCTAGAAAATAAACTATACTCATTTAAGAGAGCTGGTCTGCCATGGCGAAGGCAGCTGTCGATCAATTGGTCGTGAGTTCGAATCAGGAGCTCGATGAGTACTTCTTGCGAGTATTAATCAAATGCGCATCTATCACAGTTATGTTAAGGTCACAATACAGCTAAAAAGGTCCTTCTTTGTTTCCATGTAAATCGAACAGTTTAACCCATCAATCATCACACTTTCTATGCGTTTCTCATGTACAACACCCTATATTATTGAAAGGAGTTACTTCTAATCTTTAACATAATTCAAAGAAAATGGGGGTCATGCATTATGCAAGGAATTACTTACTCGACAAAAATTGTTACCGTCATTTTGGACCAAATCGGGCCCGGATAAAACAATTTTTTCACAGTCTATACTTTCACTTTTAAACAAGATCAAAATACTACAAATGTCCAAATCAATCATTTTCAGTGCATCCCATACACATACACAATGCATTTAAGCTAAATGCATTCTGGTGATGGTATACACCCATTTCTTTTTTTAGGGACTATTAGGCTGTAGATCAGATTGGCCGCGTAATTTGACCTTAAAACGTGGATATACCACGGGTATGTTAAAACGTGGTAAAAAAGTCAGTTACATATGTTACACGTATTATTCGTGGTATTGGTACAAGAAGGCACGAGGTGACCGGTGTGATATAGCTTAACCATTGTTTAAAACGTCGTTGAACTAAAACCTTTAAAGCAACCAATTAATCAATCAATCAGCAACACTCACACAGCAATACATCAATCAACTCGCTTATAAGACGCGGTTGGAAGCGGCATCTAGTTTAAGTGTCCGTTTAAACGTGTCATTCGTAACCTGGTGATATAGCGCCTTGTCATGATGTTAAAATACGTCTGAGTCATTGCGTGTGACAATACTGAATGGCAATGACTGGCGGCAGATGAAAGGTGGGTATCACTAACGGAAGCAAGACACGGAGTGGTGAACTGAACTTCATCTGCACATTTGTCGTATGGCGCAATGAAAATATATGCTGTGGGTACCCAAAGGAATCGTTTCACAGAGATGAGGAAATAGACGAGTAAACTGTTGTTTGTACGCATATCTCTTTTTGTATATATTGTGGCTACTCAATGAAAACCAGGTGTGGCTACTCTATGGAAACATATAATATGGCTACTTAAATGAAACCTCTAAGTGTGGCTTCTCAGTGGAAACCTATTTTATGGCTACCCGATGGTAACAATGGTATGGCTACTCAATGGAAACTTATGTTGTGGCTACGCAATGGAAAACTATTGTATGGCTACTCGATGGAAAGCTATGCTATGGCTACGCAATGGAAACATATATTGCGGCTACTCTATAAGAACCTATGTTGTGGCTACTCAATGGAAATATATTTTATGGCTACTCAATGGTAACCTATGTTATGGCTACTCAATGGTAACCTATGTTATGGCTATTCGATACAAACCTATGTTATGGCTACTTAATGGTAACCTATGATGTGCCTACTCAAATGAAATGTCTCACTGGGCCGATTGGTTACCCTGGCATAGGGCTTGGTGAACCGATACGGTTTGGGAACATTAAACATAGAATATGCCTATTTCCTCGAGCTTTGTAGTGAGTATAAAATCATTCAGTGTCGAATTCCCTGAAGTGGACTCTTCCATGTTCATTAATTTATTCATTTATTGGGGTTTTACGCCGTTTTCAACATTATTTAATTTATATCACGACGACAGTTCAGTTATTCATGATTCCTGGGTACACAAACCAGTACTAGGCTAGAAAATGTGTCTTGCCTTCCATGTTCATGTAGTAAGAGTCTGGGGACATCTTGATAACTAAAAGAAAGAAAATGTTACTTTCACCTGGATCTGTATTGTTTGTAAAAAAACAAACCAATGCAATCGGTGCTGAAAGAGTAAAGGGATTACCCGGGGCTCTGATCCGTATCTTCCATGCCTACACTCTTATCGTTCTTGAAATCATTCAAGGAGCGACGGAAGAGCGGTTATGGTATGGTTATACGATTATGCAAACTCATCCTAATTGCAATTCGTATTACATCTCGTTGTCCTTGTGTTTTTTGTGTGGATTCTTGCGGTTTGACGCCGTTTTTCTATCATCATTTCAGTTATATCGCGGCGATAAAACACTTGGTCATGATCCCCGGGTAAATAAACCAGTACTAGGAAATGTATCTCAGTCAAGAGCACTCTATCATGACCACTGTGAGTGGGCATCGAACCCGAGAAGACATGGTACCAAATCAACCATAGGTCGCCACACGACACCGGTGGATACCTTTACCGGAGTTCTGCATGACGTGGTTCCATTTACTGTATACATAATAATCAACATATGAGCCAGCCCGCAAGAAAACCAACATTATGGCATCTGCGTAATGTATCGACCCTGATCAGCCTATGCAGTCCGTGCAGGCTGATCCGGTCCGACACATTCCGTCTCAGGGGAATAGAGGTATAGACGAATGATTCCTGAAACAGAAAATCTGGGTAAGCCTGCGCGGCATGCTTAGGCTGATCCGGGTCGATACTTTACGCAGAGTCCACAATGTTGGTTTTCTCGCGGGACGGCTCATATCAATATATCTGCGTAATGTATCGACCAGATCAGCCTGCGCTGTCCGCGCAGACTGATCCGGCCGACACATTCCGTCTTAGGGGGATAGATGTATACAGTAGTTATTCCTGAAACAGAAAATCCACAGGATACGTACAGTGTCGGTCCAGGTAGGCCCGTGTGGCATGCTTAAGCTGATCCGGGTCGATACTTTACGCAGAGTCCACAATGTTGGTTTTCTCGCGGGACGGCTCATGTTCATCGTCATTTTAAGAATACGACGATTGACAGGTAAAATGCCAAAGGTTAATGAATTCAGTTTCAAAGCGAGCCCTGTCAATCAACATAAAGGTATTCTTGTAAACGCTTTAACACGCTTTGATACTACAATGTTCACATGTGTTCAGTGTTTAAACCGTAGTTTTATACATTATCTAATTTTCAATTAATGACAAATATAAGATTGGTGTTTAAATTATACTTTGGTTTGTGACAATAATAATGTTTCACTCTTAGAAAAGCTCAACTTTCTGGCCAAAAGTAGTATTTGGCGTGATACTGTTAGAGAAGGTCTGGAGAGAAGGATGTAATATATGCCAAAAATTGAGTTTAATGGTTTTAAAAAATGCTGCATTTACAATCCTTCACTGTACTGCACACGTTTCAAAAGTCTTTTGATTCAGCGGAATTGGCGTGATCATAAGGCGTTAGATTTTTGGACGACACAATTGGCATGAACATTATTGTTTCTAAATCTCGTAAATTGTTCCATCTCTTAGTGTAATGCATAGCGTAGTTATTGTTTATTCGTAATTAAAACGTAATTAAAATGTAATTAAAACGCAATTAAAACGTATATCGGAGAGCAGCCCAGCGTTCAGTGACACAGATTGATCGCTAACGGTCGCCAATCGACCAATCAAATAAATTACAGCTACGGCAAATCGAGGGTTGGCGTGAAACGGTTGTAACAAAAATACGTAATTTTTCACCAAGGTTAATCACCTCGCCATACAGTCTTTATAAGCGTTAAATCACTTTTCTTACTAAACAATGGACATTTAGGTGCCATTGCTCGTTCTGAGCAATGGCACCTAAATTTGCATTGTTTACAAAGGAGTCAAAATTGCCCCTAAACCAGTGTTTTAGTTACAACCGTTTCACGCCAAGCCCTCGAATTGTGGTACATGTTGCCACCGAACACGAAACAATGTTCATTATGACAAGCATATCGTAAAACGGTATATAATGCCTTTTCATGTGAAGGCCATGTAGTTATACTTACCCAAACTACATTTAACTACTGATGAAAGCCGGCGTCAAGGTGGATGCAATCAACATTATAAAAAGGTTGTGTTGCTTGGTGCTTTACGCCTCTTTCAACAATTGTCCATTTACATCACGGCGGTCCATGAGTAAGTTACCAGTACTACTGGTCCATGTATCCTGACACCAAACAGTCTGTCGAAATGGTAACCCCGCAACTCTGAGCGCCAAGAAGATCTTACAATGTAACGGTTCTCCCTTATCCCACTGACTATCTGCGATTAGTATTATTGCTATGTATTTCAGACCACCTCGGGTGATGCGGGAAGTCGCGGGTTCAATCCCCAGCCGGGTCATATCAAAGGCTTTAAACGTGGTAATAATGGCTGATTTCCTTGGCGCTTAGGTTTGCGGGTTAAAACCTTCGACTGACTGACTGGTGTCGGGATAAATGGACCAGTAATTTCGTCTTAGGTCAGAAAGTTTACAACCCTTTTTTCTTTCGGCGATAGCTGATTAACGTGGGTTTTGACCTAGATGTTAAACAAATGATATAGATTGTAGACCAATCAAATGTTGTATTTAAGAAATAAATGAAATGAAACGTTTTGATTGGTTCATAGTTAAGTTTGCGATCCTACGAGAGGCACTATTAAGGTGAAGTTTTAAAACGAAATGTTCTGCATACTAACCTTTGATTGTTTTCCTTAAAAATTAAATTTCAGTGAAAATAGTCAGTGAAAACGTATGAAATATAATAGTTAAGAGCAAAATATTACTTATTTTTGAAACATGATAAGTTTTCAGTTATTTATCGTTAATTGAAATGTTTACACCTCTTGGGATCCTCGCGTAATCTCCAGTCATGTGACGCGCAAGCTACACTCGTATACCGATTCTATATCTTTTAAAGAACAATGTTCCAACTGGTTCACGATTATAATGCATTACCGATTCAAGGAGCTGTCGAAATTCTTAGATAATATACAACATTATTGCACACATTTTATAATTCGTGGAACATTACTGATTGTTTTGATTACTTACAAAACCTTTCTGAAATATGCGCATGTTCCATTTCTTAGTGTTTTCTCACATTGATCGCCGTTTATCTTTTTTAAAGACTTGTCTTGTTTATAATAACACTTTAATTTAGATTTTAATATTTTTGGGTAAGTACTCTGCTGCTGTTTTGTTGTATATTTGCAGGACACAATACAATAC
This sequence comes from Serripes groenlandicus, assembly GCA_031761405.1. Lineage (NCBI taxonomy): Eukaryota > Metazoa > Mollusca > Bivalvia > Cardiida > Cardiidae > Serripes > Serripes groenlandicus. The sequence goes on along the minus strand of JASEVX010000403.1, from coordinate 66,161 downwards.
AATACAATACAATACAATACAATACAAGTTACAATGGAAGACGACAATTTCCAACTAGCATTCACAAATGAAAAAAAAGAGTTCCTATCTAATTGTCTTGCATTATTTTGAATTATGAACAAATAATTTTCTAAGTTCCCAATCGTGAATTGTTACCATACCATATACGTACGGTACGTGTGTCATCCTTTACAACACATCTGCAGCAGGCGAGTTGCAAAACATATTGCCAAACTATAGAAAATCTCCATAAATGTATGAAACATACTCTTAACTATAGATCATGCCAGTATTGTAATAGCGTGTATCAGTGTATCAATATACAGTGAATGAATAGTAAACAAGTTTCTCCCGTCGTTTTCTTCATACGCTAAACTAGTGTCATCTGCAGCACTTTTGAAAATTATGTTCTATTGTCTGAAAAGAATCTCAGTTCCAAACTGTTGGGATCACAGGTCAACTCCATGTTATGTGGGGCGTGATCTGGATCCAAACTGATGCATTGGTCACCATAAACGGTTGACGAAATATGCCGTTTTAACGTGCAAGGAGTCAAGTACTAATACAAACTAGTAAACGGTTGAAAGGGGAATGGCCACGACCTCACTTCAACCTATATACGTGGCTAATAAAGTTATACAAAAAAAAAGGTTTCTCCTTTCGTCACCATGTTTTCAGAAGCCATCCGCGACAGATGCGTTAACAATTACATATGCATGTTGAAAGGGTTCATAATGACATTTTAAGCGTCCAATCAATGTCATCTCTATCAATAAGCCGCGTCTAGGGGTTTATGTTATTTATGCATCTACGTATATTTGAAGACTCTGACATGACTCAGAGTCTCACAAAAGCCTTTCACTGTCCTGTCGACATGTACATGTATTTAAGTCTTAGATGCATCACTTGACAAGAAAATAAAAATGAAAACCTTTTTGTGTTAACGTCATTCGCCCTAACTCTGTCAGCGACAAAGGAATTATTGAGGTGTATGCAAACAATACAGATTCAGGTGAGTCAGCTCGTAACGAGCTATCTCAACCGAAGTCAGCATTGTTTGCCTTTTAGTTATCAACTATTTCCAAAACTCTTATTGCATTATAAATTGAAATGCCATGTTTTGAACATGAAATAGCCTACTTTAAAAAATTTGACGCTGACAGAGTTATCATGATTCTAGCCGTTCCACGAGAAAAACAACGTAATGGCCTCTGTGTAATGTATCGACCCAGATTATCTTTTTCCCCAAGTTAAAGAATGATTATTTTTGTATTATATTTGCTCGGCCTAAAGTGTCGACCGAGATCAGTTTAAGTATGCAGCGCAGGCTTATCCGGGCCGACAAATTCCGTCTCAGGGGGATAGAGGTATAGAGTAATGATTCCTGAAACAGAAAATCCACAGGAGGCGAAAACTGTCCGTCCGGGTTAGCCTGCGCGGCATGCTTATGCTGATCCGAGTCGATATTTTACGCAGAGTCCACCATGTTGGTTTTCTCGCGGTACGGCTCGCATCGTTATGATTGATTGATTGATAAATTGGGGTTTAAATTTCTCGGTCATATCACGGCGGCCAGTTCACCTACTCATGTGTTTCCTGGTTTTCGCACACCAGTACTCCACACAACAATCTTCCCAAGCAACTGGCTGCTTTTCCACATAGACTTAGCCCATTGGTGGAAGACGAATGACGCATGTCGCAAGGACTTTTGTCAAACGTCGGAAAGAAAGTTGGCCGAGCCGGGATTCGAACTCACAACCCCTGGATTGACAGCCCGCGTCGCGCATCCGTTACGAAGAGTCGATAAGACTCCCAATCGCCAGACGCGGCTCTCATAAAATTGCTTCGTAACATGAATGCCGTGATACGCATAATGAGAATGTAATTTAAATGGTGACATTTATGATAGGGGTGACAATTGAATTTTATTCCTTGATTATTAAATAATACAGGACAGAACAGAACAGATTTGTTTTAATTGACGTTAAGCGTACAAGCGCATAGTCACATTAAACATACATATACATATACATATAAATATACATACTACAAAAACTGGCATGTCGTTTAATACAGATGTTTACATACAATTTTAACGTATATTTTACATTTAGGTTGAAGCGTGAGAATACTTCTGCATATTTTTTACTTATTCCTGGAACATGTAGCACCCAGTACTGGTCATATAATATTGCTTCTTTTATATTTTGTTTACCATTATCTTTAAACATCCACATTCTTCAGATTAAACAGATTAAAATCATTCAATACAATATATGGTGTAGAAAGGGAAAGGAAACGGGTATTCTCTCTATACAGGTAAATGGCTGACAACTCCTTACACAACGAAACCTAAGAAGCTACCAACATCTAGCAATTGTTTTAAAATTCGACGCTGCAGTTGCGTCAAAAGTGGTTTGTATGTGGGAAATGTTTAAAGCTTAATATAGCTTATAGAATATATCGAGGGCTTGGCGTGAAACGGTTGTAACTAAAATTGGTATTTTTGTACCAAGGTTAATCACCTTGCCATAAAGTCTTTATAAGTGTTAAATCAATTTACTTGGTAAACAATGGAAATTTAGGTGCCATTGCTCGTTCTGAGTAATAGCACCTAAATTTCCATTGTTTACAAAGGGATCAAAATTGCCCCTAAACCAGGGTTTTCAAAATAGATTTTTAGGTACAACCGTTTCACACCAAGCCCTCGATATACTTTAATTCTTATAAATTCCGAACTGTATTACCTCGTGATGTCGCGCGTGTGTCTCGTTATCGAATCACCACAGCGAGTATTTAACATTTGTTATTGGATATTGAAATTTAAGTTACGTCACACGAGAGTTCACTGTACGTCACACGAGAGTTCACTGTACCTACCGTCGATGTGATAGTCAGCCCTATCATTTATTAGCCTTTGTTTCTGTTTATGACCCTAATGTACTCAGACAAATACATACATCTTGTATGCACAACACGTCGTAAATTTATCCGAATTTAAAATGTTCAGACAGAGCAGAAAAGATTGTGTTAATAGGTTTTCATATCTCGATTTGATCTAAATTACCGGAGAGTCTGTTTTCGTCTGACGTAAAAAGCCTACCGTCGGTGATAGTCAGCCCTATCATTTATTAGCCTTTTTTCTGTGTATGATCCTAACGTCCTCAGACAAATCGAGGGCTTTGCGTGAAACGCCTATTTTGAATACCCTGGTTTAGGGGCAATTTTTGACCCCTTTGTAAACAATGCAAATTTAGGTGCCATTGCTCAAAACGAGCAATGGCACCTAAATTTCCATTGTTTATCAAGGAAACAATTTAACGCTTATAAAAACTTTATGGCGAGGTGAATAACCTTGGTAAAAAAAAATACAAATTTTAGTTACAACCTTTTCACGCCAAGCCCTCGAAATACATACATCTTTTCTGCACAACACGGGGGTATAAAATGTTGAGACAGAATATAATTGATTAATTTATTGATTAGGGTTTTTGCGCCGTTTTTCAACCATTCACCAGTCATATCACAGTTCAGTCAGTTCACTTACCAATGAGTGTTCTGGCTTCCTTACACCTGTACTCCACACATAAGTCTTTCTAAGCAACTGGCTGATTTTCTACTTACACTTTGCCCATTGGTGAAAAACGAATAACGCTTGTAACATAAACTTTTGTCAAACGTCGGAAAGGATGGTTGTTGGTCAAGCTTGGCTTTGAACTCACAACCCCTGGATTGACATCTACCGACAGAGCTACCGGGGCTCGGCAAGACAGAGGAGAAAACATTATGTTAAAAGGAAGATATATCTCGATTTGATCTAAATAACCGAAGAGTCCGTTTGCGTGTGACGAAACTTAAATTCCAATTTCCAATAAAAAGGGTTAAATACTCGCTGTGGTGATTCGATAAAGAGACACACGCGCGACATCGCGAGGTAATAAAGTTTGGAATAGTATATATTCTATAAGCTGCATTAAGCTGTAATCATTTCCCACCTGCAAACGAATTGTGACGCAACTGCAGCGTCGAGTTTTAAATTGTCTTGCTACAAAACAATTGCTACTTAAAATAGAAATGTTAAAACTTACACTGGTGAGTCGGTAACGAGACGATCATGACATCGTGAAGTAATAAAGTACATAATTTAGAAAAACTGAATTAAAATATAATCTGTATTATATAAGCTATTTAACATTGGTTTAACCATTTCCCATTTGCAAACGAATTTTGACGCAATTGCAGCGTCGAGTTCGAAAATGTATTGCTTCAAAACAATTGCTACTTAAAATTCAATAACAATAACAATGTTCGAATTTACACTGGTGAGTCGGTAACGAGACGATCATGACATCGTGAGGTAATAAAGTTCAGAATTTATAAGAATTGAATTAAAATATGATCTTTATTAGATGAGCCATTTCAGATTGGTTTAACCATTTCCCATTTGCAAACGAATTTTGACGCAAATTTATTGCTTCAAAACAATTGCTACTTATAATTCAATAATAATTAAAATGTTAGAATTTACACTCAGGTGATTCGGTAACTAGACGGACATGACATCGTGAGGTAATAAAGTTCAGAATTTATAAGAACTGAATTAAAATATAATCTATATTATATAAGTTATTTAAGATTTAGACTAATTGGCTGTGGTGATTCGATAACGAGACATGCGGGACATCGTGAGGTAATAAAGTCTGAAATTAATCAGAGTGGAAGTAAATTATAATCTATAAGCTTTCTTAGCTTACTATAACCCTTTCCCACATGTAGACACATTTTGAATATAGTTTTAAAAATATATTTTTACCAAGAAGTGCGACTTTCATTCCAATTACAATAACAATGTTAGAATTTATTCTGTAGTTTTTCGGTAACGAGACGATCATGACATCGTGATGTAATAAAGTTCGGAATTTATAAGAATGAATTAAAATTGTAATCTATATTATATAAGTTATTTAAGATTGGTTTAACCCTTTACAACACGGTGACGCATTTGCGGCATCTGCAACCCTTTCCCACATGTAGATGCATTTTGATGCATTTGCAGCGTTTAACAAGAAGTGTGACTTACATTCCAATTACAATAAAAATGTTAGAATTTATTCTGTGGTTTTTCGTTAACGAGACGATCATGACATCGTGAGGTAATAAAGTTCGGAATTGATAAGAATTGAATTAAATTGTAATCCATATTATATAAGCTATTTAAGATTGGTTTAACACTTTACATAACGGTGACGCATTTGACGGGTCTGCAATGGAATAGTAATATTGTTACAAAAGGAAAATACGACTTACATTCCAATTCTAATACAAATGTTAGAGTATATGCGCGACATTTTGATGTAATATAGTTCGGAATTTAGAATAATTGAATTAAAATATAATCTAAAAGCTTTCTTAGCTTACTTTTACCCATTCCAATATGCAGACTCATTTTTGACGTATCTGAAACGTCGAGTTTTAAAAATGATTGTTACAAAAACAAAATGCTAATTTATTTCCATTAACAATTAAAAATGTTAAATTATACTATGTGGTGACTCGGTAAACGAGACACGCGCAACATCACCAGGTAATAAAGTTCGGAATTTATAAGAATTGAATTAAAATATAATCTATATTATATAAGCTATTTAAGATTGGTTTAACTATTTCCTACCCGCAGTCGCATTTTGACGCATCTGCAGCGGAATAGTTTCAACAATATTGTAACAAAAGGAACATGCTACTTAAATTTCAATTCTAATCAAAATGTTAAACTTTACACTGTGATTTTTCGGTAACGAGACGATCATGACATCGTGAGGTAATAAAGTTCGGAATTTATAAGAATTGAATTAAAATTGTAATCTATATTATATAAGTTATTTAATATTGGTTTAATCCTTTCCCTACGGCAGACGCATTTTGACGCATCTGCAGCGGAATAATTTCAACAATATTGTAACAAAAAGTAAATGCTACTTAAATTTCAATTCTAATTAAAAATGTTACACTTTACACTGGTGATTCGGTAACGAGACGAGCGTGACATCGTGAGGTAATAAAGTTCGGAATTAATCAGAGTTGAAGTAAATTAAAATCTATTGGTTCTCTCTTCTAGAGACCCTTAAAGTCGGTCTTCGTTTCTGTCCGTTTGTTTGTTTGTTTGAGGCAAGCGTAGCGCCAAAACTATTCAACGGATTTCGACCAAACTTGGTAGGGATAAAGGGTCTAGGCTCTTGTTGTTCCTTTTGTACATGTAGTATGGTCGCCATAGAAACCACCGTTGCTATGAAAACGGGCGAAAATATTGTTTTCCTGCGAAAACTATCTCCTCCCACAGTTTTTCGAATTTAGAAACCACTCGGTGTGCGTTGTGTTGTGTAGCATCAGTTGCTACATCGAATAATCGTCCCGATTTTTGATCCGTCTCTTCGTTTTCTCAATATTTGAGTTGCCGTAAGGGGTACCATTTCCGCGGAAAACACAGACACGTCAAAACTAAATATATCGACACAAACAGAAATGGTTTCCTATTACCTGATCGCTGATTGGCTAAGAATCCGGACACGACCAAATATCGACCAACCAGAGAGCACTTCACATAGCCATTACAACTTCCGTCTAATGTGGATTAATGCATTGATTGATTGATTGGGGTTTAGCGCCGTTATTAACAGTTTCTCAGTTATATCACGGCGGCCAATTCACCTTCTCATGCATTTCCTGGTTTTCTCACACCAGTACTCCACACAACAATCTTCCCAAGCAACTGGCTGCTAATCCATATAGACTAAGCCCATTGGTGAAAAAAGAATGACGCATTGTCACATTGACTTTTGTCAATCATCGGAAAGAAAGTTGGCCGAGCCGGGATTTGAACTCACAACCCCTGGATTGACAGCCCGCGTCGGACTGAGCTACCGGTGCTCGGCTGGATGGATCAATGCAACTTGATGTTTGAAATAAATACGTGAGTAATACCGCTAAATACTTTCTGAGTTTGAAAGTCTAAGCCTGTCTTGTTTACATCCATGTTGTCTATATAACCTTTATCTTGAATCATACCAAAGACTTTAAAATAGTATTAACGGCTCCCCTCTTTGGCGCATATGATTGCGGGGTTAGCATTACGACTGAATCACTTGTGTCAGGATAAATGGACCAGACGTAATGGTAACTTACCAAGCAAACACTCTGCTGTAAATGTTTACAGCACCAAACAAGCAATCAATACATCAATTTATTCACGATAGTCAAAGGTCGTCGCAATTACTGGTGTATGCATGATTCGACAGATCAATGGTATGGTATGAGCAATCAACTCAAGCAACTCAATCTTAAGCAACGACCATTGTCATGCATCACAAACAAACCTACATGTAATAGTTAAAACTACCCGGTTCTCATGCATCACATTGCTTTTGTTTGTGATGAAGAAATCGAGTGTACCGGACAGAAAATATCGATATTTTGATTGGCCAAACTACTTCATCTAATTTGCATATCGGAAAAAAATAGGGTACTTACGTCATATCCGCCACAGTTCAGGTTGTCATCTTTAACGTTGACGAGCGCCTTGCTATAGTTAAATCTCCAAAGCGACGATCTGTGTGGTGGCTCCACCATGATGGCCCTCCCCTCTGTCCCGAAATACTTTACTGGTGTACATAACATTATCAAGATGTTAAACACCGCGTATAAACCAATTCGCAAGGTCAGGGTCATCTGGTATCCGACTTTAAACATAATAAAGTGTTTGTTATTTGAATAACTCAATCATGTTGTATGTGAGATATTATTTCCACTGCATATTTAAATTCTTGGTAGATTTCAAAACACAACGGTATTGAATGTATTATGTAATGGCATAAGGTAAACTAACTTTTACAGACGATGGTGCCAAGATAATAAGTCAGATTATTATATTCATATAATGTATGTATATTACCCGAAAAAACTTCGACCCTTTTTAAAACTAGTTAAAGGTGTAATCAAATAAAATATATCTTTGAAAAATAAAATAACTTTTCAGATGTTTTATGTTAGCTGTATTTAATGAACACGTCAAGGCGTATCAGAAGAAATCTTAATAAACCAATAATTTAATAACTAACGAGTTTTCAATTTAAATATGCTATCACATAAAACTTATATAATTTTAACTATAATTGTTGTACACGTCCTTAAATCATAGCTATAAGTATTTCTTTGAAATATCTTGATTAACGAACAATCACAGTTTTCTATTCCAGACAAAGTAAACTGACACTTTCAAAATACCGGAAGAACATACAAAACATGTGTCTGCTCCGTCACAAAACCGGAAGTAAAGACGACGCAATATTCCGTGTATAGATAGAAATAGATCCGTCACGTAGGTTTCCATAGAAAGCAACACTGATTCACAGCTCGTGCACGAGGGGGATGACACTAACGATTAATTTGATATTAATCTATGCATAATAATAACAAATTGAATGCATTCGATTAAGATTTTCGCTGGCGTCAGCCACGGTTCTGTTTTTATATATGTGTATACAGCTCTGCATCCGTGTTTAAATTGCACTACCAACACACGCAATTCTGAAATATAAAAATAAAGAAATGAATTAAGAAAAAAGTATTTATAATTTATAACTTATCTCTCTCTCTCTCTCTTTCTCTTCTCTTTCTCCTCTTCTCTTTCTCTCTCTCTTTCCTCTTTCTTCTCTCCTTCTTCTCTCTTCTCTTTCTCTCTCTTCCTCTTCTCTCTCTCTCTCTTCTCTCTTCTCTCATCTCTCCTCTCTCTTCTCTCTCTCTCTCTCTCTTCCTTCTCTCTCTCCTCTCTCTCTCTTCCTCTCTCTCGTCTCTCTCTCTCTCTTCTGTCTCTCTCTCTTCCTCTCTCTCTCACAGCTGTCTGACTGCTCTGTTCTCTCTCTCGCTCTTTATATATGTCCTGTCACTCTAGTATGGTATGCTTTCCCTCTTCTACTTTCCCTTTCTTCTCTCTCTGTCTCTGTCTCTGTCCTCTCTCTGTCTGTCACTATATGTATGTCTGTGTTCCTCCCCTCCTTCTCTCTCCTCTTCTCTCTCCTCTCTCTCTCCTCTCTCCTCTTTCCTCCTCTCTCTCTGTCTGTCTCTGTCCTCTTCTCTCTCTCTCTTCTCTCCTCTTCTCTCTCTCTCTCTCTCTTTCAAGTCTGACTCTTTCTCTCTCTCTCTCTTTATATGTCTGTCACTATATGTCTTCTGTTTCCTCTCTCTCTTTCCCTTGCTCTCCTCTCTCTCTGTCTCTGTCTCTGTCTCTGTCTCTGCTCTCCTGTCTCGTCACTATATGTATGTCTGTGTCCCACCCCTCCTCTCTCTCTCTCTCTCTCTCTCTCTCTCTCCTCTCTCTCTCTCTCCTCTCTCTCTTTCTCTCTTCTCTCTCTCTCTTCTCTGTCTTCATCTTATGTCACTATGTCTGCTCCTCTCTCTCTCTCTCTCGTCTTCTTCTCTTTCTGTCTCTTCTGTTCTCTCTCTGTCTCTCCCTCTCTGTCTCTCTCTCTGTATTTCTGTCTGTCTGTCGGTCTCTCTGTCTCTCTTCTCTCTCTGTCTCTCTCTCTCTCTCTTCCTCTCTTCTCTTCTTCTCTCTCCTCTCTCTCTCTCTTCTCTCATCTCTCTCTCTCTCCTCTCTCTCTCTCTCTCTCTCTCTCTCTCTCTCTCTCTCTCCTCTCTGTCTCTCTCTATGTGTCTGTCTGTCTGTCTCTCAGTTCTCTCTCTCTCTCTCTGTCTCTGCTCTCGTCTCTCTCTCTCTCCTCTCCTCTCTCTCTCTCTCCTCTCTCTCTCTCCTACTCTATCTCTCTCTCTCGTCTCTCCTCTTCTCTCTCAAAATTAACCACACCCGGCCCCGTTGGGCCTATACGAGTAAGTGTTTCAAAGACATTTTAACTATATATAGATAGTTTGAATAATTGTTGCAAACTATTATCGAAAATCAGGACTTGCTACAAGGAAAGAAACATTAAAAAGAAAAGCCGGCGTATTTGAGCTGGTGTTTGAGGAAAACACACCTTGGGTTAATTATAACATACATGCATTCATGCTAACGTTCCAACTGGATTCTACTCTACAGAGAAGCTGGCTTGAAAACTTCTAATCAATATAAGCGAACAGTGCAGAACAAGGACAGACTATGCGGATGTGTTGACTAATATGGGTTTACTCAGTTTACAAATGCCTCTACGGTTGGATGTAGCACAGCAAGGCTCAAATGTGGATAATACTTATTTGTGTCGATAAGAATAAAGGTAATCGAGTGAGCTCCTGAATCCATATTTTCTCGAGTGAAGAAGTCATGAGTGAATATATTGAACATGAATATATATCGAGTTGAAATAAATGTTCGTCATTCATCGTAACCATTGTTTCATTGGTTGATTTACTAGATTTATAGATTGATTGATTTTTATATTTATTCTTTCTAACCTCATATCAGTTGGTCCAACATTAAAGGGTTTTGATTTGATTAATAAGGCAGGTAGCGTGGGTAAATAGTATGTCTTTCTGATTGTAATTGTTAATTGATTGATTAATCATTTTTGATTGCGATTGTTCGGTTGATTGATTAAATATATGTGATTGATATGTTTATTGTGGCTCGAAGCGGACAGTGTCCTACCCAGAGACGCATCACAAAAACCAATGTTCGAACTAATGACACCTGGAATGATAGCCATTGCCGTTACCGTCTGAACTTTCTACACGCTGGAAAGCGGAAAGTGTCTTACACAGCGTCGCATCCCACGACGCGGATGTTATGCACCTACTGACCCACTGCACTCTGATAGCAATTTTCTTTACCGGACGATTGAGACATTGTTGTGCTCTGTAAGCTGACAATTGTCTAACCCTGCGACCATCCACAAACCGATGTTCGAACAAAATGACCACTGTGTTGTAGACAGTGTCGTAATGGACTGACCTATTGCGGCTCGACGCTTGAAGTGTCCTTACCCATCGACTCATCTCACAAGCCGATGTTCCATCAAATGACCACTGTGTTGGTAGCCAGTGTCTTAATGGACTGACCTATTGCGGCTCGACGCTTGAAAGTGTCTTACACAGCGACCTCATCCCGCCAGCCGATGTTCGAACAAATGACCACTGTGTTGCTAGCCAGTGTCGTAATGATCTGACCGATTGCGGCTACGACGCTTGAAGTGTCTTACACAGCGACTCATCCCGCCAGCCGATGTTCGAACAAATGACCACTGTGTTGCTAGCCAGTGTCGTAATGATCTGACGATTGCGGCTCGACGCTTGAAGTGTCTTACCCAGCGACGCATACTCACAAGCCGATGTTCGAACGAATGACCACTGTGTGCTAGCCAGTGTCGTTATGGACTGACCTATTGCGGCTCGACGCTTGAAGTGTCCTTACCCAGCGACGAATCTCACGAACGGGTACAACATCATCTTCTACTTTCAAAGTTAAATAACACGTGTTAAACGAGATCCTATTTTCAAATTCACCCTTACCTGTTCTCAAGATAGGCTTGACTGTTACATCGAGGCATTGGTATAGACAGGGCATTTACTATGTACCAACCTATTTTGCACTACGTTGTTTATAACTCTTTTATTGCTGGGAAAGATCTTTGAGAAGCCTGTGCGACCAATGACGAGCGATGCATCCACGCCGTCTGACCCAGCATCTACACTGCCAAACTGCCCTAACACAAAGGATATTAACTTGATATTTCGTTTTGTATACGCTATGAACTCTTCAAAATGCACAGCTGAAAAGGTCCATTTGAAATGGAGAAACGCATTAACATTGAAGCGGTTATAATAATGCGTGCTTGACAGTCTTGAGAAAACTGTTTAACTGGACAAAAAACTACGTATACCGTCTATAGCATCTGGCTTATTGTATCCACTAATGACAAATGTCATATGCCTCATACAATAAGAATGTTGTACTAATGGGTTTTTGATAACACAACAGATACCATTTTGACATAGTTTTAAGACAGCGAGTGCAGAGGTCCAGATTAGGAGAGGTTTACAGCTCTTTTTTCTTCAATATCTCTCTCATTATCCAACCAAACCCTATGTTGTGGGTACTCAAAAGAATCGTCTCACTGAGACGATTCTTTCGAGTACCCACAACATAGTGTTAGCGGATAAAATAAGGATTTTAGAACGAGCAGAACGCTCCTTATCTGGAGCTCTGGCGAGTGCATTCATTACGCTGAAGTCATCAATCGTAATTGACCTAGAAAAAACGTTTTGTTTCAGCCCGTTTTAACGTATTGTTCTAACAGTCTGATATTTATATTAAAACACTGTTCACACACAACCCACGGTTTTAAGTTTAATCTTATTTATTTTACATCGATTGCTAAACAAGCTTTCAGCTTCTATGTATCACGCTCGATGTCTGCTTCCTGGAGACTTAACCAGTACTCGCGCCGTTTGTGTGGAAATGTCCCAGAGTCTGAACCCGCTCATCACAGGACTCGAACCCGGGACGTTTGGTACATCTACAAGAGGCCGATTATCTACGTCTGCACCACCACTGTCTTCAAGGCTATACCACAATAAAATGAAAAAGGCTGAGGAGGTGCCGAATTAAAAACGCTCATAAAAAAACCACGTATCGAACAACTGTCGTATTAAAATAGGTCAATGCTTAAGTCTTCGTGTGTTGATACCATGACAACTGTATGTGTCACGTGTTTCCCGGCAATCCTAAGATGCTCATGTTTTATTCGACACTCCTTCAATTGTCATGTGTCGTACGGCAGTCTAGTATTGACCGGGTGTCGTACCGGACTTCTAAAATGCTCAGGAGCCAAACGACAGTCCTGTGATACCCGGGTGTCGTACGGCTGTCCTGTTATGCCGCCCGGGTATCGTGCGTCACTTTTACATTACTCAGGTGACATACTGCTGTCATGTGTCGTACGGCTGTCCTGTTATGCCACTCGGGTACCGTTCGGCTCTTTTACAATACTCAGGTGCCGAACGACAGTCATGTGATACCCGGGTGTCGTATGCCTGTCCTATTATTCCGCCCTGGTATCGTGCGGCACTTCTACAATATTCAGGTGCCGAACGACAGTCATGTGATACCCGGGTGTCGTACGGCCGTCCTGTTATGATGCCCAGGTATCGTGCGGCACTTTTACAATACTCAGGTGACACATGGATGTTCGGTGATGGCCGGGTGTCGTACGAATATCCGGTTATGCCGCCCGAGTACCGCCCGGTAATTTTACAATACTCAAGTGACGTACGGATGTTCGTTGATACCCGGGTGTCGTACGGATGTCCTGTTATGCCGCCCGGGTACCGTACGGTACTTTTACAATACTCAGGTGACGTATGCATGGTCGGTGATAGCCGGATGTCGAACGGATGTCCTGTTATGCCGCCCGAGTACCGTCCGGTACTTTTACAATACTCAGGTGACGTATGGATGGTCGGTGATACCCGGGTGTCGTACGGCTGTCCTGTTCTGCCGCCCGGGTACCGTACGGTACTTTTACAATACTCAGGTGACGAACGGCTGTCCTGTGATACTTAGAAGTCATAAAATTGCTGACATACAATACTTGTTAAGACAAATATGTTGGCCTTTTTATTAGGAAAACAAAAATGATGAAATACGCTTTTAAGTGTTTAAGAATACATTAGCGCTTAAGAATGGTTGTTGACATTGGGGTCCGTATATAAAAAATGTATTGAGACACTTATAAAGTGTCTACGGTGCGTGTCAAATAAGGAAATGACATAAGATATATGAGTGCGAGATGAAGAATGCCGTATATGATCGATTTCCTTGTAACAAATGGTACAGCATCTCGCATTGTAACTAGTGCGTGAAACTGAAACACGCATCCATCATAACACCTGGGTTTTTGTGTGTAAAACTAGGGTCGTATCCTGGGAAACATGAAGGACTTGAAGGTTTTTTTGTTACAATTATTTTTTGCATGTGTGTTAATATGTTGTTTTACGCCGTATCGATGGTTTTCAGGTATATCAATGTGAGTTCGAGATAAGGAATGTCATATATCATCGAGTTCAGATGGTTTTCATGTATATCAATGTGAGTTCGAGATAAGGAATGTCATATATCATCGAGTTCAGATGGTTTTCATGTTTATCAATGTGAGTTCGAGATAGGTAATGTCATATATCATCGAGTATGGTTTTCATGTGTATCAATGTGAGTTCGAGATAAGGAATGTCATATATCATCGAGTTCAGATGGTTTTCAGGTATATCAATGTGAGCTCGAGATAATGAATGTCATATATCATCAAGTTCAGATGGTTTTCATGTATATCAATGTGAGTTCGAGATAAGTAATGTCATATATCATCGAGTTCAGATTGTTTTCAGGTATAGCAATGTGAGTTCGAGATAAGGAATGTCATATATTATCGAGTTCAGATGGTTTTCAGGTATATCAATGTGAGTTCGAGATAAGGAATGTCATATATCATCGAGTTCAGATAGTTTAGTGTTTTTTTTTATTGTAACTAGCGCGTGAAACTGAAAGTCGCATGTATCCATCAGAAAACGCGTAGTTGTGTGTGTGTGCGTGTTTGTGTGTGTGAGTGTGTTAGTGTGTGTCTGAAAATTGGGGCTTGTTTTTGCAAACCTTTGGAATGTGTGTGTGTGAGTGTGTGTGTGTCTGAAAATTGGGGCTTGTTTTTGCGAACTTTTGGAACGTGTGTGTGAGTGTGTGTGTGTCTGAAAATTGGGGCTTGTTTTTGCAAACTTTTGGAACGTGTGTGTGAGTGTGTGTGTGTCTGAAAATTGGGGCTTGTTTTTGCAATCTTTTGGAACACTGCGTGTTCAGCCCTATAGTCAAGTGAATGTCTGCGACTAGTTTCATCACGATTTAAACAGATCAAGAGGATATTACCCAGACGAAGACAGCCTTTGAAAATAAAATAAAAACAAACAAAGCAGGAAGCAATATACCATCGCTCCCCACTCTCTTCGTATCCTCTACTGTATCATCTTGACATAATGTTATAATAGTTACATAAATTGTAAAATAGAGTTTATGTGTTTTACTTATTTCTGAATTAATGCGAATGTACGATTCAAGTCAAAGTTATTACAGATGTATGTATTAAGCGTTGATACATATTGGTGGTGCATGAATAGATAACAATGTAGACACAGATTATACTTCACATTTAAGAATCAATCCTTATATTTACATTTTTTCCCTTTTCAATTCCTTATTTTTTTCGACCTAGAAGTATTCGCTAATTTAGTTATTGTTCTTAAAGAAATGTAACCGACAACATACGTTTGTTTAAATGGATAACTGATATTTGTAACGTCGTATATCATTGGTTAAATGACGTCGCGCTAATCCAATATGAGTTCAATATTGAAATAAACAATGACATGTCATAATACCCTAGCGGGTTATGCAATATGAGCGTCAAGTTTGATCTATACAAAGGACTAGGCAAATATAAAATACATATATAACTGCGATGTCCCGTAAGGCGAGGAGATGATGTTTAAACACTTTCCAACATACATCAAATCTGAAGCTGGCAACTTTGAAAACATTAAGAAAAAAATATAAAAAAACTCTAAACAATAAATTATTGGATAGAGTTGAACACATTGAGGCAAAAGGAGAAATTGTTCATTATTGGGCAATTTCTTCTTTTACCTGTTTGTTTCAATAAGTCACTGTGACAAGCGACAATCATCTCCCACCGATGGGCTTACAGTTGCCTGGATAGTATGTTGTGTGAAGTACTGGTGTGAGATAGTCAGAAAACACATGAGACTGTATCGAGGGCTTGGCGTGAAACGGTTGTAACTAAAATTGGTATTTGTTTACAAAGGTTAATCACCTCGCCATGAAGTCTTTATAACCGTTAAATCATTTTTGTCTTGGTAAACAATGGAAATGTAGGTGCCATTGCTCGTTCTGAGCAATGGCACCTAAATTTGTATTGTTTACAAAGGGGTCAAAATTGCCCCTAAACCAGGGATTTCAAAATAGGTTTTTAGTTACAACCGTTCCACGCCAAGCCCTCGATATAGGGGAACTGACCTGCCGTGATATGACTGAAAACGTGATGAGAACGGCCGTCAAGCCCTTATCAATGTATTCTCGTCGTCAAAGTTCATTCTAGGAATATATAACAATCAATCCAAATGAGCCGTTCCACGATAAAAACAAACATTTTGGACTCTGCGTAAAGTATTGACCCGGATCAGCTTAAGCATGCCGCGCAGGCTTACCCGGATAAACACTTTTCGCCTTCTGTGACTTTTCTGTTTCAGGAATAACTACTCTATACATCTATTCCCCTAAGACGGAATGTGTCGGCCGGATCAGTCTGCGCGGACAGCGCAGGCTGATCTGGTCGATACATTACGCAGATGTCTATTGCAGCAGCTGCATTTTGGACTCTGCGTAAAGTATTGACCCGGATCAGCTTAAGCATGCCGCGCAGGAGAACCCGCGGACAGACACTTTTCGCCTACTGTGGATTTTTGGACGGTACCCCTAAGGGTACTGTCTATAGCCATGTGCATTTTGAGAAATCGTACAACAATTGGCTCCCTGATTATAAACAGTATGACAGAGTAAAGCTGGGTACCAAAAACCGAAAGGGCTTTTTTTACCTTTTTTTCCCTTTTTTTATACCCACAACAAAAAAGTAGTGTCAATTATCAGGCAATATAACTGCTTTTCGAAAACATTGGTGAATCAAGATATCTGCATTTTGAAAAAGGACTGTAAAAAGGCAGCATTAGTGGTTGAAGTAATACGTTTACAAGTTTGCGTTGAAGTTTGAATTAATATATTCATAAACAATGTATGAATATATATACCAATTGTTTACATGTTTCAATCATAAAGAACATTACTTTTTAGAAACGAAATAATATTGACAATATTAAAATTCATACGTTATTATGTTTCTTAAGATTTCGTTTAATATAAATCGTAGTTACGAGAAAACGCGTCGAAAGATGAACGTTAAAAATGAGACAATTATCTGTATCAAATAGTTATTTGTCCCGTAAATAAAACCAAATTCCGAAATTACGCTGTAAATCTTGTTAACCGACAAGTTACATGTATGCAGAATCGAATGCGTCCCTTTCATTCAAATAGTGAATTATTGCCCTTTCGTAAATTGACCTAATTAGCGGTGTTTTCTATGGATTGATTTACAAAATGGGATATTTCAACTCACACTTGATCAACACTGACAAAATTGATATAGTATGATCAGGTAAGTTATATTTATAATATTATCTTTTAATTGTATTGATGTTGCTCGAGTTACTGGTGAAAAACGGTATGAAATATAATATTTTTGATAACTGGAAGTGAGAAATCGGGAGACAGTTACTTCGTACCCTAGTTATTTTGTACTCTGTCGATTTCGCTCACTGCTCCATCACCATTTTGAGAACCTCGGATATGGGGGAAAAACATTCCGTCATGCAGTGTCTCCTTTGGACAACTGTTCTGGCCAAAACAAAAACAATACTGTGATTGGATAAGCATTTATTGTCTTCAGCTATTTATCTTGAAATTCATTCTTGAAGCTATTGTTTCTTGTCCACTAAATAAGTTATTTTTTATCTACTATTTATAAACAAATTAGTATTATTATAATGGAATAAACTGTTCAGAATCATCAGATAATTGTTAACAATACTGAGTATGACATATTGGTGTAATATGTTAATAGGCAAAGCCTAGGTCGTGTGAAAGCAAGAACAATTAATTAAGCACTGTCTGTCCCCCAACAAGAAACAAATTAATAGGCAAATTGTAGAACTTTAAGTTACAAAAACAGAATTTGAAAAACATATTGAAAAAAACGAAACTTAGCATGCATTTAAGTTTAATTTGTACATATATATCTGTTTTATTTTTTATTAGGTCAGGATTGTAATAGACTGTAAGATTTCCAAGGATGTTGGTGGAAAACAACACTAGAAGGCATTGAAGAATGTTCTGATTTATTTTTACAAATGCCAGTTATTTGTAAACTAGTTATACATATAATTGAAAACTGACTCTTACCATGGTTGATTGAATGACTTGCGCTTAACATTACTCCACACAACAATCTTACAAGGCAGATGGCTAACTTTGCATGATCTGGCTGAATGTATAATCTTGAGACAATTTAAGATGACTGAGAAAAATGTAATTTTTGACAAATATTTTCAAAAGTCCCATTTATAATGATGTATGTTGGAAAGGTTAAAGTTTAGCCGGCCTTGTCTGATGTAAATTACTTGATTTCTGTGACTAATCCGAATACATTGTCGGAATGGTGTAATTGATCCAAAATGAACATATCCAAAATGAACAATATGTTCCTATTCAACAACATTTTCACTTTGAACACCTATCTCCTTTTCTGGTTTTTAATTTGTAAAACATGAAAACAGCATCAGATTATTTGTTAATAAGTACCAGACTTAGTGTCAACAACAGTTACTGAATATATATACATGTATCTGAAATATGTTGTTTGAAAAAAAAATGGATAATATAAGATCTGATCAATATATTCAATATACATTTTATTGCATAAAACAATAAACAGTATGTTTATAGCAAATAAAGAAATTATAAAAATTACAAACAGAGAAATGGATTTTCCAGAAGAATTTGCAATAATTTAACATTGTTAGTGATCATGTTAAAATTGCTCTATTATAAAAATATGATGTATAAATTTCGTTAAAACTTTGATATTAGAACGGTTATCAAAGCTGGATCAATCCTTGAACATGTACAGATTCTCAGAGTTATCAATGTTGATAACCATTCCTTTTTTTAATTGTTATTGCTCAATTATAAAAGCTTTTGAAAAGGGTACAGGGAGTAAACTATTTTCACTAGAAGCCTGGATAAAAATGTAATAAGTGTTTAAGTAAGACAACTCACCACAACATAATTGTTTCATGTATACATTGTTAAGTTTAGTTGCCTCTTTCAAAACATGTACCTGCTGAGATTTGATCTTAGAACTCTTGTTAGACCAGGTGTTTTACCATTAAACTACAGTATAGGTTTTTATTTTGAGCAGCAGTTCATGAAAATATGTGTACTTTTATTACCAGTAAAGTATAAGAATTTTTTTGTTACAATGAATGTATACCAATTTAAATGTTACCATTTCTATTGTATAGATTATACAATTTCACACAGAAAAATGGATTTCACAATAAATTACATAGAAAACAGATACATTTCTGTGGTATTTCAGTTATATCAGAGGACAGAACACTTATGTGAGGTCACTGGGTGACTAACATAACTGACATTAATTATGAACTGCCTTATAGCCTTTTTCTGTTGAAAAACAGATTACGTTTTCTTTATTGTTCAACCAAAATGTTTATACAAATTTATTTGAATAAAAAGTATTTTGAGTGTTTGTTGAATTTAAAAAGAGATTGATCCTCTTTATCTACAGATTTCAATGCTCAGTTTGTTTTTACCTTATTTGAGTTTGATATAGTTAGTGTACATTGCCCTGTTTCATAGACGGACCTAAATCGGTGACCGTAAAAGGCTTTTATTTTACATTTGCTCTTCAATTTGAAGAGTTCTATGACATCATTGGTTGTTGTGCTCCCAAGTATGAAAATAGTGCTGTCAATCTGTCAATAGATGTTGAATCTTTTTCAAATATTGTTTGAATACATACATGCAGAGTATTTAAAATAACCTAGTGAAAATAATGTTTAAATTCTTAGTACCAAGTTTGTCCAATCTGATCAATAAACACATTTTGGATAAAAAAAAAAGAAGGAAACTACTAGAAATTCAGCCTGTTGAAAGAAAAGTAAAGTGTTTTACTGATAGCCCCCATATGACATCATTTCTTTTAAACAATCATGACTCATTTGAGTTTGATCAATAAACACATTTTGGTTAAAAAAAAGATGAATCTACTAGAAATGCAGCCTGTTGAAAGACAAGTAATGTGTTTTACTGATAGTCCACATATATATGACATCATTTCTTTAAAACAATGGACTCATTTGAGTTTGATCAATAAACACATTTTGGATAAAAAAAAAGATAAATCTACTAGAAATTCAGCCTGATGAAAGAAAAGTAATGTGTTTTATTGATAGCCCACATATGACATCATTCCTTTAAAACAATGGACTCATTTGAGTTTGATCAATAAACAAATTTTGGATAAAAAAAAAAATGAAACTACTAGAAATTCAGCCTATTGAAAGAAAAGTTATGTGTTTTACTGATAGTCCACATATAACATCATTTCTTTAAAACAATAGACTCATTTGAAGGCATGAAAGTGTTTTCCTCTCTTTCAGGTTGGAGGATATAGACATTAAGACATTTACTATGTATACCCCAAAATCAGGGTGAACTGATTCTGGTCATACTTTCATGATTTGACAAAGACTAGGTCATAGACATAAACTGTTAAACTGTACAATGTAAACAAATAATGTAAATTGAAGGAAAATAATTTGAAATTGACTGTAGTTTTGTTTGTTTGCTACATTTACTGCAATAAATAGATACACGTCTTAAAGTCAATACAACTAGACAGTCGAAGATATGATAGTTTTAATAGCTATTTTCTTGAGTGGAGTCAACATTTGACAAGACGGCTTCGGCTTCAAATGACAGATACAGTCATAAACGATACACACCATGTGACGTCACGCGATGTGACGAAAGCATCGTGGATCGTTCCCAACAGATATATAACAAATAATTTAGAAATGAAGTTTTATTTTTAAGCAAATTATTGATATAATAAATAGCTTACCTTGAAATGAAGCTATGCCGATACAGAAACAGAATTGTTCGTCCTTTTCAGTTAAAATAATATCCGAGGCCAGTGTAACGAACGATAACTTCCGTTGAAATTATTTACAATCATTTTCAAGTGTTTATTGCTTCTCTATATTGCAAAGATATAAAATCCATGAAATAATGATGACAGGTACAAAAGAATAGTCGACTTAGCCTTCATAAAGTCCTTCCAGTGAATGAAATCCATTTGTGACGAGTCAAACTATCTTTTCCTACCATTCCTGTCGTTTTCCTTTTGTTATTTATTTATTACTTGCCTTACAATGACGTTACTTTTCGTTGCAATGACGTCACATTTGGCAATCTCTATTACATAGGCGCTCTCACTCTCTATTACATAGGCGCTCTACATTCACCAGTAAGACCGGAAGCAAAATGGCCGAAAAAAAGTGCTATGGGGTTGAGATTTGATATGTGAAAAACAGTAAGATTGTACTGAATTCTCGTTGTTTTGATCTCGTATGATGTGTTCGTACGTGTAACCTATAGGCGTGCTTCGCTCGAGCCTTCGGCTCAAGCTTTCACACGTATTAACTACAATCATAGTGTCTTTTGAGTATGAAAACAATACTTGGTTAGCCCTTTCCCCCATGTTGACGCATTCTGACACATCTGCAGCAGATGCCGTTTGAAACATATTTTGGCAAAAAAATGTAATTGCTCAGAATCGGCAATTTCTCCTTTAGCCACAATGTTTTCAACTCTATTAATTAAACCCTTGTTTGTGGAGATTTTTCTTTGCGAATATATTTTCAAAGTCGTCTACTGCAGATTTATTGCAGGTGGGAAAGGGTTAAACACTAGTAATTTATTTCAAAATCCAATTTCAGCTATGGACTATGGCACACAATGACTGGAAGGCATGACACCATGAGTTTAGTATGATGGAAGCGGGTCATACCAAATTCATTCCGGATTGGCATTTTGGTTTGGAAGGTATGTTCATAAATAAACATAGATGAATAAAACAAAATATTTATCTTGCTTTTCCTAATTCTGAAGTAGCTTTAATTTGGCATCCAATATAGGAGGTCGAAAGGCGCTGTATATATACTTGTATATATATATATATAAATTATATTAAAATCATAGTTTTGAAAAAAAACTTCCACTAACAATTGTTTTAAGGATATAAAATTCATTTATCCTTAACCAATAAATTACTTCTTAGGTCAGTGAGCCAACTTCATGGTTCCATGTTAGGTAGCATATGCTATAACATTTTACCTCACATAATTTTAAAGAAGTGCATACTTTGAATGTAACATCTAAATCATAGGTCAAATGTAGAATTGAAAGCATTGCACCCAATGTAGGAGTATCTCCTCTTTACACTGTGTTGTCAAAAACCTTGGTTTGGTTTGAAAGGTCAAATGTAGAATTGAAAGCATTGCACCCAATGTAGGAGTATCTCCTCTTTACACTGTGTTGTCAAAAACCTTGGTTTGGTTTGAAATAAACTGTTCTTGTTGTAATGAAAATTGAAATTGTCTCTTCAAAATGATATATTCCCCAATTTCCAGGTTCGCTGGAGAAATTCTAATGTCAGCTCACTTGAGGATACTGCTGGGACTGTCCGAAATTCATCACGGAATGGTCATAACATCCCGCATCTTGTTGAAGATCAAGAAAAACCTGTGGTTTTCTACAACTGGTCTCCGTACATGAGAGAGTTTTTCAAGCCATTACCTAAGTTACTGTCATACCATCACTTCAGGTTTGTTAAAAGAAATAATATTTTTTAAAATTTGATATTCATATCAATTGAAGACGTTTGTCTCTTTAAGTTATTTGAAATGTTATTTGAACTATTTGTTGAGCTTCTTCATTTTAATGATTGTAATAACTTTGTATTTTATATATAGTATCAAAGCTGTAGATAATTTCAAGTTTTTAAAAGCTTCAGATAAAAAAAACCTATGTTGTTAGTATTCAAAATAATCGACTCAGTAAGGCGATTCTTGTGAGTACCACAACATTGGGTAAAAAGGAATAATATGATATGAAATATAGAGCGCACTTTTCAATTTGCCTATATATGAAAGTAATTTTTGTCATTCTTATAGTTGGTTTTTACTAATTGTAGGATGACATCAGTCCGACCAGGTATAACTTTTGCTAGACAGCATGCAGAAGATCAAGAGGTGGAAATTTCCGTTTTGAAGAAAGATGCTATACTTCCAGACAGGCTCCTAGACATACTTCCACTTCCAGGACTGGAACCACAACGTTTGTGGTACCTATATGAGGAGATTGGACCACTTTGTGACCAGAGTGAGAGTGCCTGTCCAAAACCATCAGTCCCAAAGCCCGCTAGCAAGTCATCGATAATCTCTAAAGTTCAAAAATGTTGAGGACATTTAATATGGCACTTTCTTCCTCGCTCTGCATATAGAACACTGTTGTTAATATGTTTTGTTCATTTTAGTCTAGTCTTTACACTAGTTAGCCATTTCATTCTGTGTTAGATCTTTTTGTCTGACATTTAAAGGTATAATATGCTGAGACCAATTCAACATGTAGCCTCAAAAATGAGTAAATTGTACATGAATAATGAATGTACATGTATTCCCATCACGCTTCAAAACTTGGGGTAAAGTGTACTATATGGGAAAGCAGCCAGATGTCTGGGAGGAGTGTTATATAGAGTACTGGACATAGAAACCAGGAAGCACGTCATGTATAGGTGCGCCGGCTAAAATAATATCACAGATATACTGTTAAAATTGCTTTAACCCTTTCCCACATACAACAAATCTGCAGTAGATTGTGTAAGAATGTAGGCAAATACACGAAAAAAGCTCTTTAAATGTATGTATAATTACAGAAAAGAGTTGAGAACATCGTTTTGAGCAATTTCTACTTTTGTCACTGTGTTTTCAAAAGTCGCCTGCTGCAGAGGTGTCTGAAAGCGTCTGTATGTGCGAAAGAAATAATTTAGAGAAAGAATACATTGTAAATGTTCATGTTTTCAACTGATTTTGAACAATAGTTATATATATATATAAATATATATAAATTATTGTTGGAATGTTTAACATTTGTTAGTGTCTAATGATTGCAAATAAGGTAGTGAGCCATAACCCTTTCCCACATACAACAGAGTTGAGAACATAGTAACAGAAGGAGAAATTGCTCGTTTTGAGCAATTTCTGCTTTTGTCACTGTGTTTTCAAAAGCCTTCTGCTGCAGAGGTGTCAGAAAACTTCTGTATGTAGTAAAGAAATAATTTAGAGAAAGAATACATTGTATATGTTCATGTTTTCAACTGATTTTGAATAATATTTATATAAATATATATAAATTATTGTTGGAATGTAAATAAGGTAGTAAGCCTTAACCCTTTCCCACATACAACAAATCTGCAGCAGACGACTTTGAAAACATATCCGAACACATTAGGAAACTCCCTTTAAATGAAAGTACAATAATTGAATAGAGTTGAAAACATGGTGACAAACGGAGAAATTGCTCGTTTTGAGCAATTTCTTCTTTTATTCATTATTGCCATGTTTTCAAAAATCCGCCTGCTGCAGAGGCGTCAGAAAGCGTCTATATGAGGGAACCGGTTATAAGTTATGTTCATTTAATTCAACTGTGTCAGGGGGCGGGCTATTTTGCATTATATGGCTATAGTGAAAACTTAAAAAATCTTCTTCTCTGAAAGTGTGAGGCTGATTTTCAAATAATTTTGTAGAAGTGACCCTCTATCAGAATCCTTAAAGCCATGTTGATTGGTCAAAAAACATGGCCGCCACAGGGCGGGGCTCCTTTTCCTTATATGGCTTAAGTGAAAACTTAAAAAATCTTCTCCTCCAAAAGTATTTGGCCGATTTTCAAATAACTTTGTAGAAATATTCCTAGGTTGACCTTCTATCAGATTCCTTCAAGCCATGTTGATTGGTCGAAAACTATGGCCGCCAGTGGGCGGGGCTTATATGGCTTAAGTGAGAAAAAAATAAAATCAGGTGAGCGATCCAGGGCCATCATGGCCCTCTTGTTTAAGTTGACTGCTGCAGATATGTCAAAATGCATCTGCATGTAAGATTGGGTTAAGGTTGTCTTATAATGTGAATGCTTATCTTTACATTTAGATGTTGTGTATTGTCACTGTGCAGAAATTAGCAAAGGCCAAATGCCGCAATATATTTATGACCGAGAAATTTCTCAAATAAATATTAAAAACATTTGTATTTCATGTCTTATTTTTAGCTCACCTGAGCTTTCTCAAGGTGAGTTATTTTGATCGCCTTTTGTCCGTCGTCCGTCGTGCGTCAACGTCTTCTCCTCAGTAACCAGTGGGTCCGTTGGGATGAAACTTCACAGAAAGCATCCTCTCAATGACCTCACCAGAATTCCTTCAATTTTTTGGGATCCATGCAGAATTTTGGTTTCCATGGCAACGAAACGAAAACAACTTTAAAATTCTTCTTCTCCCAAACCGGTTGGAAGATTTTCAAATAATTTTGTAGAAATGTTCCTTGGATGACCCTCTATCAGATTCCTTCAAGCCATGTTGATTGGTCGGAAAACATGGCCGCCAGGGGGGCGGGGATATTTTGCCTTATATGGCTATAGTGAAAACTTAAAAATCTTCTCCTCCGAAAGTGTCCGGCCGATTTTCAAATAATTTTTGTAGAAATGTTCCTTGGGTGACTCTCTATCAGATTCCTTCAAGCCATGTTGATTGGTCGAACAACATGGCCGCCACAGGGCGGGGCTAATTTGCCTTATATGGCTTAAGTGAAAACTTAAAAAATCTTCTCCTCCAAAAGTATTTGGCCGATTTTCAAATAATTTTGTAGAAATATTCCTAGGTTGACCCTCTATCAGATTCCTACAAGCCATGTTGATGGTCGAAAACTATGGCCGCCAGGGGGCGGGGCTTATCTGGCTTAAGTGAGAAAAAAAATCAAATCAGGTGAGCGATCCAGGGCAATCATGGCCCTCTTGTTTACACAATCTGCAACTAAGTTTAACTTCCACATAAATATAAAAAATTATTTCCCTTAATATGCCCCTTACCAAAGGTACCGTCCCACAGCACTTTGAGTGCTTTGATTGTTTCAGGAATCATTACTCTTTACATCTATCTAGACGGAATTAGTCGACCCGGATTAGCCTGCGCTGCTTACTTAAACTGATCTCGGTCGATACTTTACGCAGAGAAAGGGTTAGGGTGGTGTGGTGAAAGAGCGTCCGCCTCGTGTGCGGGAGGTCGCAGGTTCGATCCCCAACTGGGTCATACCAAAGATATTTTTTTTTTTAGTAATGACTGCTTCCTAGGCGCTCATGGCTTCGGGCTAGCTAGTGTCAGGGTAAAACGGATCAATAGTTAAAGTAACTTACGCAGGAAATAAATGCCGTAATATAACTGAACAATATTGAAAGTGGCGTAAAACACGAGACGATTGAGTGTACGTTTTTGCGCGAAACGAGACCTCAAATAGGACACTAAGTAAAATTGAAATGAGTGAAAAGCGACGATTTATCAAACTAAATCATAATTATAAGTGTTCATAAATTATACCACCTATGACAGGCATATCCCTCAATTACCGTAATCAATTACAATACTCTATCGTAATTACAGTTCTTATATTTATATATATGTACGTAGCTCAAGATACGGAGCGTTTTGCTTGTTCTAAAATTCTTATTTTATCCGCTAACCCTATGTTGTGGGTACTCAAAAGAATCGTCTCAATGAGACGATTCTTTTGAGTACCTACAACATAGGGTTTGGTTGGATAATATGAGAGATATTGTTTGGAAATGAGCTGAAAAACCCCTCCTTATCTGGATCTCTGTTAAATAAATAATAATGTATATGTATAAAAGATATATATAAAAAAGAATGAATAAAGTAAAATGTCTTTGTCACCAACATTATGGGATATGTCGAGGGCTTGGCGTGAAACGGTTGTAACTCAAAACCTATTTGGAAAGCCCTGGATTAGGCGCAATTTTGACTCTTTTGTTAACAATGCAAATTTAGGTGCCATTGCTCAGAACGAGCAATGGCACCTACATTTCTATTGTTTACCAAGAGAAATGATTTAACGCTTATAAAGACTTTATGGCGATATGGTAGATGACTTTGGTAAAAAAAATACCAATTTTAGTTACAACCGTTTCACGCCAAACCCTCGATATGTAGATGTTTTAGTTAAATCGTCATAACATCAAAAAAATATATGTTTCAGGAATACGTACAATTTATCTTGTATATTCTCACGTTAAAATCTAAATGTATAATATGATGTTGTTATGTATATGTAAGTAGTTAACGACATGCCATTTCGGTTGTATGTATTTTGTATTTATTTGAGTATGAGCGTGTATGCTTAATGTCAATTAACATTTCTATACTGTTCTGTTCTATTCAACACACATTTGTTTTAAATGTTATATCTATCTATGAGCCGTCCCGCGAGAAAACTAACATTGTGAACGATGCGTAAAGTATCGACCCGGATAAGCCTAAGCATGCCGCACAGGCTTACCCGGACAGACACTTTTCTTTTCCTGTGGATTTTCTGTTTCAGGAATCATTACTCTATAACTCTATCCCCCTGAGACGGAATGTGTCGGCCCGGATTAGTCTGCGTGGACTACGCCGGCTGATCTGGGTCGATACATTACGCAGAGGCCATAATGATGGTTTTCTCGCGGGACGGCTCATATACGCAATGAAGATACATATGTTATACAGGATGAGTGAAGTGAGTATGTGTATTGTGTAACTGTGATCTAGCTTATTCAGTGCTGAGCAAATCATATGTTGCTTGTCGTTATGATAAGTAAGTTAGTATACATTAGAAGACTATTTTAGTGTAAACGGTATATATTCTGTATACAAGTTTCATCTTTGTGCGTCGTATTACAATAGTAATACATACACCATGCGGGTAAGGTGAAGTTGGTGTCTAGTATCGTTTGTCATAAACGATACTGGCAACCAGAATTTAGTATCGTTTGTCATAAAGGATACTGTCAACCAGAACCTAGTTTCGTTTGTCATAAACGATACTGGCAACCAGAATTTAGTATCGTTTGTCATAAAGGATACTGTCAACCAGAACCTAGTTTCGTTTATCATAAACGATACTGGCAACCAGAATCTAGTATCGTTTGTCATAAACGATACTGGCAACCAGAATTTAGTATCGTTTGTCATAAAGGATACTGTCAACCAGAACCTAGTTTCGTTTATCATAAACGATACTGGCAACCAGAATTTAGTATCGTTTGTCATAAAGGATACTGTCAACCAGAACCTAGTTTCGTTTATCATAAACGATACTGGCAACCAGAATTTAGTATCGTTTGTCATAAAGGATACTGTCAACCAGAACCTAGTTTCGTTTATCATAAACGATACTGGCAACCAGAATTTAGTATCGTTTATCATAAAGGATACTGTCAACCAGAATCTAGTTTCGTTTATCATAAACGATACTGGCAACCAGAATCTAGTATCGTTTATCATAAACGGTACCGGCAACCAGAATCTAGTTTCGTTTATCATAAACGGTACCGGCAACCAGACACTAGTGTCGTTTATCATAAAGGATACTGGCAACCAGAATCTAGTTTCGTTTATCATAAAGGATACTGTCAACCAGAATCCAGTTTCGTTTATCATAAAATATATTGGCAACCAGACACTAATGTCGTTTAAGGAACTAGATATCTAACTTTTAATTTCTTCAACTATTATGCACACAGACCCTTAGCTATACGTATCTAGCCCTAACAATGGGGTTTTTAAACAAAAGTTGGATTTAAAACGGTTT
Source organism: Serripes groenlandicus (assembly GCA_031761405.1). Classification (NCBI taxonomy): domain Eukaryota; kingdom Metazoa; phylum Mollusca; class Bivalvia; order Cardiida; family Cardiidae; genus Serripes; species Serripes groenlandicus. The sequence goes on along the minus strand of JASEVX010000403.1, from coordinate 37,511 downwards.
TACTAACATTATATGTATGCTACCATAGCATAAAATTAGTTTCGAGTATCAATTTTCAGACTCCAGTGTCGTTTAACATTATACGACACTGGCAACCAGACACAAGTATCGTTTAAGGAACTGGATATATAATTTTTAATTTCTTCAGCTAGTATGGACACAGACCCTTATCTATATGTCTTATTCCAAGAGTGCAATAGTCCCTGTGTATTAAACAATACAAATAAATGAAGTTCTAGTTTCCAGCCAGGCTATGTAAATGTAATCTGCCTAATTATAATGATGAAAAAGTCTCAGTTTAGCTTTCGGGATCAGCTAAACGAAACTAGATTCTGGTTGCCAGTATCGTTTTTGATAAACGAAACTAGATTCTGGTTGCCAGTATCGTTTTTGATAAACGAAACTAGATTCTGGTTGCCAGTATTGTTTATGATAAACTCTACTAGATACTAGATACTAGACACTAAAGACCAACTTCACCTTATCTACCATGCGAAAGTTACAAATCCAACGTAGAACTTTGTTACAGACTTTAAGCTATAAATTGTCCACATACATTGGATGATTTAACTACAAGATGCGTTAATATGACAAAACATCGACGCTTGTTTGGGATTAAAATAGGTTTGGAGTGTTGGACAATCTCATGTTTACATGTTTATTACTGAGCAGAACAGAACAGAACAGAAAATTTAATTTAATTTTCATAAAGAGTATGTATAAAACCAGTTTCGTCCCAACCCGATTTCGTTCAAAATGACAGTAACCATCTTCGCGGGGTGAATAATTTAAGGATTGATTCATATGTTTCGTGCGTTCATACTGCATGAACGCTCGAGAAATAAGAATCAATCCTTATATTTACATTTTCTACGGCAGCTCTAAAGGGACACACACATTTTTATAAATAACATACTAATTTCTTTTTTATCTCGTGCGCACGAGATAGTATCTCGTTCGCACGACATGGTATCTCGTGCGCACGAGATACTTATTTTGTTACCACGACTTAGTATCTCGTGCGCACGAGATACTAAGTCGTGCGCACGAGATAAAAAAAAAATATTCTTGTGTGTCCCTTTAGAGCTGCCGTAAATTTCCCCTATTCATTACTTTATTTTGTTTCGACCTAAAAGTGTTCGCGAACCAGTCTTTAATAACAATAAAGAAATGTATGGTGGCATAGGACTGCCATCACTTACCAGATAATTATGTTGAATACTTATGCGAAAATCATGGCGGATTTCGCATTATTTACAAAATAACATGATAACTTTAGAAATGTAACCGACAACATACGTTTGTTTAAATGAATAGCTGATATTTGTAACGTCGTATATCATTGGTTAAATGACGCCGCGCTAATCCAATCGGAGTGTAATATTGAAATAAACAATGACGTCACAATCCCTACAGAGGTCATGAAAGATCGACCGGTTTATAAAAATGAACCCAAAGTAACGTCGTATATCATTGGTTAAATGACGTCGCGCTAATCCAATCGGAGTGTAATATTGAAATAAACAAGGAGTCATAATCCCTACAGAGGTCATGAAAGACCGACCGGTTTATAAAAATGAACCCAAAGTAACGTCGTATATCATTGGTTAAATGACGTCGCGCTAATCCAATCGGAGTGTAATATTGAAATAAACAATGACGTCATAATCCCTACAGTGGTCATGAAAGATCGACCGGTCCATAACAATGAACCCAAAGTAACGTCGTATATCATTGGTTAAATGACATCGCGCTAATCCAATCGGATTGTAATATTGAAATAAACAATGACGTCACAATCCCTACAGAGGTCATGAAAGGTCGACCGGTTCATGCAAAATGAACCCAAATGTTTGTGTACAGAAAATCAAGTGCGAATGTAAATATTTCTATTGTAACCATTTTCTTGATTACTTTACAGTTGAGAGTTAATTATATTCAATGGTACGGTTTAACGTGACCTATACCTGCTATATACCTACATTACCACGATCAATTACATACTGTTACTTAATCATATGTGCGTAATACCGTGTCTGAATCCTTTAAAGTGTTCATTTGTTCGTATGTTTAACCCTTTCCCTCATACGACAATTCTGCAGTAGACGACTTTGAACATAGTTTGTCAAAAAATTGAATATCTCTATAATTGAATGGATAATCTATGACTAAAATTGGAAAACATTGTGGCAAAAGGAGAAATTGCTCGTTTTGAGCAATTTCTTCTTTTGTCACTATGTTTTCAAAAATCCGTCTGCTCCAGAGGTGTCTTTATGAGGGAAAGGGTTACAATGTATATGTATCTTCTTTAAATTTTCGGGCTCATTTGCTCTTTTTATTTTAACATGTACGAGTATATTGCAGTGTTTGGTCTTTAAATGTTCGGCTCATTTGCAGTTTTTATGTTTACATGTTATGAAAGAACAGAACAGAGCAGAAATAGTAAAAGACATTAAGCAAAACAAATCAGAGTTACATAGAAACATGCATACATAATATTATATATACATCAGAAAAATGAATTTCGTTAAATACATACATATATATACATAACAATATAACACATAGATTATATATTTAGGTTTTTATGTAAGAATATACTTTTGCATATCTGTTATCATTCCTTGCGCAAATAGTGCCCAGTAGTGGTTACATACTAGGTTTTGTTATGACCATTTAGTTAAACATCTACATATTTCCGATTAATGCCGTTTTCAACAATTAGAGCTACAGGGCCTGGACTAGTTTATATTATTACCACAGTGCCTATTTTCAATTGTCATTTGGCTACGTATGTAAACATGACAATACGAAACAGATAAAACAAAAACACAATGAAAATTCACATCATCCGTCGAATTGTCTCCAGTTTTAATGATTTTTTGATACTCAATAAGCGTGCGATTATGTATTTTTTAATGTGTAGACATGTGTGATAAGTATGATTTTTATGTTACTGCTTAATGTATATTTTTTTTTTTTTTTTATTAACTAGACTTATTAAATCATATTTTTACACATGGATGACATTTAATTAAATACATATTTACATATAACATTATTCTTGTGTATTGTCACATGAAATTAGAGGACTCCGCCGTGACCGAATGGTTGCGTCGAGGGGGCTTTGAAACCGGACGTCCCGTCCCGACTGTTCGAACGACTGCACTCAACACATCGGTAGACTAGACACATTCGCAAATTTATTTATTATTTGTTTTTATTTACCCTCGCCGTGCAGAATTAACTATTTGGCGAGCAGTTTGTTTGTTTGTTTGGAGTTTAACGCCGCTTTCAACAGCTTTGGTCATATCACGGCGGTCAGTGCACCTAACCATGTTTTCCTGGCTTTCCCACACCAGTACTTACACAACATTCTTTCGAAGCCACTGACTACTTTCTCACATATATCAGAGGTGAGAGGCAATGGAAAACATCGCCCGAAAGAATGTCGCCGCAACCGGGTATCGAACCCGTGACCTCCAGATCACGAGTCAGATACGCTACCAATTGAGCTACCCGGCCGGGTATTTGGCGAGCAGACAAAGTTAGATACAAGGGATTCCGGGTGCGATACCCTAGCTCTTTCCGAAAAGACCCCTTGGTCCTTTTACGTGCCCGGTGTATAGCACCGATACACGCGAGGTTATCTTTCCTGGAAAGGACCAGTACTTAACCTCTAGTTGAGTGGGGGACGCTTAAAACCATCCCTCAAGTTTCCAGAACCCGGACCGGGATTTGAACCACAGACCTCTGGATTGACAGTCCAGATTGTTAACCACTGGACTACCCCGCCACTCACTTTCGCGAATGATAGTAACTTGCTTTATATAGAGACAACAATTGATAAAACAACAACTTTCGACTGCAACTAGTCTACTTATTTTCGAGTACGGACACCAACTACAGTAAACTTATCAACAAGATGTTAACAGGGTATCAAATTACATCAAATTCAGAAAATTATGTTTTGCATGGAGAAGAGAAGAACTTATGTAAGTTTTAAGCAACTTGTTTTCTAATCCATGCAGATAAATAAATCAATATTATTTATAATTGACTTGAAAAATGTAAAATTCATGTGAATAAAATACTGTTTTAACCCTCCCTTTCCATTCTGACAGCTATCATTTATAGAGATTTTCTATATTTTGGACTTGATAATTTCAAAGTCGTCCGCTGCAGATTGATTGTATGTGGGAAAGGGTTAAACTAACTACAGTACCATTATATTGTCACTCAAACCCGCATGTTACTTTACACAGAATGACATACCTTCTATTAAAGGTGCTGAACTCCAAATGGAGATCAACATTTTGAATTGTTAAAGGGACTGAACACCATAATGGTCCAAAATCATTATATTTGATACTTATTCTAATTAATCCACAATACGTCGATATATATGTAACGGAATGTTGTAGAAGGTCGTACAAGTCTTGTTTTTCATTATTTCATAGGAAATAAGCAGTTAAAAAAACGTCCGCTCCGTGTTTTCCCGTTTAAAAATACCGTGGAATTTCCTCTTGCTCATTTGAATTTGTGGATTCTCTAACACTATCGACGCATTACAATCATGTATGCTGAGTGTAAGGAACGACAACTCTGCGAAGGAGACTGTCAATTCGGTTTTAGTGATCACGTGATAAATGTACAGCGATATTTTTAGATTTATTGGGTTACTAACCCAGTAGATTTTACAATGCAAAATAACGAAAAATCTTCGCAATATTAATAGTGTGCATATATTGTAGTACATCAGTCAGCAAATATCAATGCCTTACATGCAAAAACATCAAGGTAATAGCAATTTTTAACAATTTTCTTTTTCTTTCGCTTTTTTCTCATATGGGATTCAGTCCCTTTAAAAGTTCTGCAAATATTGCTAAAAGTGACAACAAAGAAGGTAATAAGTAGTTCAAAACTATTTTTGGCAGTAAATGTTGAAAATCTGTCCATTGAAAGTCATGACAATGTACACAATTTGGCTCATGTGGTATGTCTACCATGTAACAATGAAGCATAAACGATGAATATTTAGATGATAATGGTACTGGAAAGTGAGATGTTTACTCTAATCTTATCCCAGAATTATGATTCCAATATTCATAGACAACTTTTGAACAGTTTATAAACTTTGACTATAATATCTATTTGCTGGAGTTCAGCACCTTTAACATTTGCAGTATCTATTAACCCAAAAATGTCCATTTAAAATTATTCAAGTGACAATTGAAATGGCAACGACATTACGTCATGTATTGCCGTTGTTATTCGGTTGGGACTTCGTACTTTGGTTAATTCTTTCAGCGCCGAATTGTTTAAAGTAGACTCTTCCATGTTCAAAATCGGGTGTCTCCATTTCTCATGTAATAAAAGTTTTGGACTATTTTGATGAGTAAAAAGCAAACAATGCTGATTTCAGGTGAGACAGCTCGTTACGAGCTGACTCGCCTGTATCAGTATTGTTTGTAAAAACCTCAATATTGCCTTTGGCGCTGAAAGAGTTAAAATACGAAATCGGTACACTTTAGAATATCATTGTTTGCTTTCCACTAGATGAAATAAATTTCGATCATTCACTGAAACGATTAGATATCTGATAAAGGTGTTTAACATACGAGCCCGTTCGTGTAAAATGGTTGAAGATGGATTTTGTGAACAGTATATAATCAGATCACCCTGTGCTTTCACATATTTAAAATGTTATATAGATGAAGTTGCATGTTTTTTACCCAAATATTTTCTCATTTAAACATGTTAATAATAATAATTATAATGACAATAATGAAAATAATATTAACAACAAAAATAATAATAATGATAATAATAACAATAATGATAATACTACTCTTACTACTTATAAACATAATAATGATAATACAAAAAATAGATAATAATAATAAGGATAATTTTAATAAAATAATGACATCATAAACAATATTAACAATTATATGTATGCATGATTTAAATTATTGTTCATATATCGAATTTGCTTTAAATAAACAGAAGGGGACAATCAGACGTGAAATGTCAACATTATTGTAGCAACATGGGAAAAGGATCTTGCCTACTTTCGAAAACTACCATTTCGAACGTGTTCATACAAAATCATGATTTTATATTTTATATTGGATTTTATTTGTAAAGATATAATCTGCTACTACAAATAACTATAATAGAAGCAATAAAGGTACTGTATGTTTAAAACAATATATTTATTATGTAATACACCATGGCTACATTGCATTTATTAATTATATGATTAATATAATAACATCAAAATTTCGATACTATATACATTCATTTGTTTATTTATTTATTTATAATATCAATTTTAAATCTATGTTTGATTATTGTTTGCTTCTTGTTTTGAAATATAGATGTTATAAGAATTTTTGCAATAAACTGGTTTAATATTTTACAGGTCAAATATAATTAATAACTTTTATATCAATATATTTTATTTATGTATACACAAATATATATCATAAATTATATATTTGTAAATATTTCTGTACAGCGTTTTTTTATTTTTATTAATTTATATTTTCATTTTAATTCCTCCTCCCGTAGACTGATAAATAAAAAACAATTTTAGATTAAATTAATTGACAGCACTTATTAATTTTATTAATTTAGGCAATGAAATGTAATGTGTTTTTTTAATTAATTCAGAAAATATTATACCTCCAATTCGGAGTGGCATTGTACTTTTATGTTGTATTGTATATTTATGTCATAAATGTTAAATTGAATGTACAGTGATACGATGTAAAAAAGGACTATTACATCAACCGAATTTAAAGCATTCGTACTGACGGCCTTCTCAGGTAATCCCTAATTAACCCAACTGTTAATATTCAAATGGACATGTAGTTTGTAATACAATATAGTGTATGCATCTCCTAAATGCGTGCCTTATATAGAAGTATTTAAATCAACTGGAAAATGGTATATTCCAAGTATTACTACTACTACTTCTACTACTACTACTACTACTACTACTACTACTACTACTACTACAACTTCATATACTACTTATCCACTAACTACTTTCTACTACTACTACTACTACTACTACTACTTCTACTACTACTACTACTATTATTACTACTACTACTACTCCTAATAATACTAATACTCCTACTACTAGTAGTACTTCTACTACTACTACTACTACCACTACTACTACTACTACTACTACTACTACTACTACTACTACTACTACTACTACTACTACTATTACTACTATTACTACTACTACTCCTAATACTACTACTACTACTACTACTAATAATAATAATAATAATAATAATATTACAATATTACTACTACTACTACAATTACTTCTCCTACTACTACTACTACTTATACTACTACTATCACTACTGATACTACTACTACTTTTACAACTACTACTACTTCTACAACTACTATTACTTCTACAACTACTACTACTTCTACAACTACTATTACTTCTACAACTACTATTACTTCTACAACTACTATTACTTCTACAACTACTACTACTTCTACAACTACTATTACTTCTACAACTACTACTACTTCTACAACTACTACTACTTCTACAACTACTATTACTTCTACAACTACTACTACTTCTACAACTACTACTACTTCTACAACTACTATTACTTCTACAACTACTATAACTTCTACAACTACTATTACTTCTACAACTACTACTACTTCTACAACTACTATTACTTCTACAACTACTATTACTTCTACAACTACTATTACTTCTTCAACTACTATAACTTCTACAACTACTATTACTTCTTCAACTACTATAACTTCTACAACTACTACTACTTCTACAACTACTACTACTTCTACAACTACTATTACTTCTACAACTACTACTACTTCTACAACTACTATTACTTCTACAACTACTATTACTTCTACAACTACTATTACTTCTTCAACTACTATAACTTCTACAACTACTATTACTTCTACAACTACTACTACTTCTACAACTAATATTACTTCTACAACTACTACTACTTCTACAACTACTACTACTTCTACAACTACTATTACTTCTACAACTACTACTACTTCTACAATTACTATTACTTCTACAACTACTATTACTTATACAACTACTAATACTTCTACAACTACTATTACGAATACAACTACTACTACTTCTACAACTACTACTACTTCTACAACTACTATTACTTCTACAACTACTACTACTTCTACAACTACTATTACTTCTACAACTACTACTACTTCTACAACTACTACTACTTCTACAACTACTATTACTTCTACAACTACTACTACTTCTACAACTACTATTACTTCTACAACTACTATTACTTCTACATCTACTACTACTTCTACAACTACTATTACTATTATTTTTATTAGTTGTTTTATTAATTATAACACGAGGTTTGTAGCTGCATTGAATACATTGGTTATACCAACAGTTAACAACAACTAATTCAACAAACGTCTATACAGAAATTATAAGAACAATAACAAAAAAATGTAAAAAATTCAAAACCTTATGTAATTTAAACAGCATCTTGTATAAAATTCTTTTATAATTTAATTAATACAATTACCTTACAATACAGTATTGGAGTCTCAACAGAATAAACGCCAGTATATTCCCAATTAAAACACGTGAAACGAACCCCCGACCGACGTGTTTCACATTAACGTCGCACTGTTACGTTACGCTGCTGTATTAAGATAACCCGTGTTTTATAGGTATTGACACATTACGCTCTATTTCATAATACACACACACATGTCTAGCGTTAAAGGTATAGATCCAGCGTTTCCGATTTCATTGTTAAAGGTATAGATCCAGCGTTCTGATTTCATTGTAAAAGGTATAGATCCAGCGTTCCGATTTCATTGTTAAAGGTATAGATCCAGCGTTCCGATTTCATTGTAAAAGGTATAGATCCAGTATTCCGATTTCATTGTTAAAGGTATAGATCCAGCGTTCCGATTTCATTGTTAAAGGTATAGATCCAGCGTTCCGATTTCATTGTTAAAGGTATAGATCCAGCGTTCCGATTTCATTGTTAAAGGTATAGATCCAGCGTTCTGATTTCATTGTAAAAGGTATAGATCCAGCGTTCCGATTTCATTGTTAAAGGTATAGATCCAGCGTTCCGATTTCATTGTTAAAGGTATAGATCCAGCGTTCCGATTTCATTGTTAAAGGTATAGATCCAGCGTTCTGATTTCATTGTAAAAGGTATAGATCCAGCGTTCCGATTTCATTGTTAAAGGTATAGATCCAGCGTTCCGATTTCATTGTTAAAGGTATAGATCCAGCGTTCCGATTTCATTGTTAAAGGTACCGTGAACAAGATGTACCTTTTTTGTTTATAAAAGATGAACAGCGTAAACAGATTGTATACTTGTTGTTTGTTGAAATGTCTGTATGTCTAACTGTCTCTGTCTGTCTCATTGTGTCTGTCTTTATGTATATATATGTATGTATATATGTGTGTATGTCTGTCTATGTCTCTCTCCCCAGCCCCCCCCCCCCCCCCCCCCCCCTCTCTCTCTCTCTCTGTTTCTGTCTTTCTCGATCTCTCCAAATCAGCCTTTTCTCTCTATCTCTCCCTTTCTTTGTCTCTATCACTCAGGCTCCATTCTCTCTCTGTTTAACATGTGTGTACAAACTGTCTACCGGTCGAAAACGTTGTGTTAGAATGAGAGTAACATATTGCCCATGATGAGTTTAAGAACAATTGAAAAAGGTATAACAAAAATAAAATGTTCATAGACTGTTAATAAAACTGATTTCAAAATGTTTTATAAGTTGAAACAATCGAATATTTCCAAACAAATACAATGGGAAGTAAAGATAGACTAGCCTACACCTGATCAACGTCATGTCAAAACATAGTCCCCCCTTATATTGTATCCCTTTAAGGTAACTAACTAAAAGTGCTAGAATTGAAATAGATCTCATTTTGAGTGAAATACCGGCTCTTATATCACGATGTGTCGTTCAGGTGTGTATACATTAATCACTCAGGCCATTCGGCCTTCGTGATTAATTACTACACTCCTGAACTCCAAATCGTGATATACGAGCCGGTATATCACTCAAAATAAGATATATTTCCTAATCACTTTTAATAAACTCCTTAACCGCTAAGCTGAACATGACCTTGGCATAATTATTTCCGGCATTGTTATACGGCTTACTGACGAAATTAAAATAGCTTTGGAAAACCCGATTTTCTCTTTGTGATTCGTCATGTGATAAAAAGAATCTGACATTCGTTATAATTTCATAAAAAGTGTTATTAAACTCATCCAAGAAACGTGTTATTAAGCTCGCCAAAGGCTCGCTTAAACTTTTTAAAAAGTAGCATAGCAGCAGTATATTGTTGCAATTTATTAAACCAGCAAAACGACATGTTGCAATTAGCTAATGTTGTACTACTTCAGGTCTATTTGTATTATAGTCGTTTGCTTAACCCTTTGCTTCATATAGACGCTTTCTGACGCCTCTGCTGCAGACGGCTTTTTGAAAAAATAGTGACAAAAGAAGAAATTGCTCAAAACGAGCAATTTCTCCATTTGCCACACTTGTTTTCCACTTTTAGTCATAGGTTATCGAATCAATTATAGAGATTTTCTATTTGTTTACAAAATATGTTCAAAGTCGTCTGCTGCAGAATTGTCGTATGAGGGTTAAAACCGTCCCCGCATACAATACAATACTAAGCAGGAGACTTTGAAAACATCTGTTCTGAAATGAAGAAGTTCTCTAAAAATGAATGTACAATTATTTGAATAGAATTTAAAACAGTGGCAAAAGGGGAAATTGCTCATCATGACTTAATTTTTTTTTTTTATGTCACAATTTATGCAAGATTTGAACGCTGCAGATCGGTCAAAATACATCTGCAAGTGGGAAAGGGTTCAATAAGTTTTAAATATTGTATGAAAAGAGAAACAGACAATTATGAGCAAGTATTCCTTTTCCTAGACTATTTACAAACATCATCAGCTGCAAAGGTAATAAAACCTTTCGGTATCTAGGAAATGGTTTCTTTATTTATTGATCGATTTATTGATCGATTTATTAATTCATGTGTCATCTATCAAGAGAATCAATTTAATGAACTTTGCTTTCGAAAACCTGTGTAATAGTTACCGTCTTGTCTAGTTATCCCTTTCAAACATACAACACAATTGAGCCGTCCCGCGAGAAAACCAACATAATGGCATCTGCGTAATGTATAGACCCAGGTCAGCCTGCACAGTCCTCGCAGGCTAATCCGGGCCGACACATTCCGTCTCAGGTGGATAGAGGTATAGAATAATGATTCTGAAGCAGAAAATCCACAGGAGGCGAAACGTGTCTGTCTGGTTGAGCCTGCGCGGCATGCTTAGGCTGATCCGGATCGATACTTTACGCCGAGTCCACAATGTTGGTTTTCTCGTGGGACGGCTCATATCTGCAGCAGCTCACTTTGAAAGCATCAATACAAATACTGTAGAAAAAATCTCCATGATGAAAGTTTGATTATTGAATAGAGTTAAAAGAACATTGTGACACAAGGAGAAATTGCCCATTATGATGTGTGCCACATAATGTATGGGCTATAATGTTTTCAAACGTCATCTGGTTATGGTTATTAACTTATTACAGGCTTTCCCTTCAACCCGTTCCGAAATTCAACAACTCTGCAGCAGTCAATTTTGAACACATCTATTCAAAAGACGTCTGCTTCAGATGCATCAGAATGTCCCTGCAAGTTGAAAAAGTGTTAAGAGAATACTAGAAAAGGGGTTAAGATAATACCTGAAAAAGGGTTAAGAGAATACTAGAAAAAGGGTTAAGAGAATACTAGAAATGTTAAAGCGACTGAACTCCAGATACCCAACTGTCGAAAAAAAATAAAATTTCCAATTTTAAGAAAATAAGTGTTATTTTTGTATTTAGGGCATTAAAATATGATAACTGACATATTAGATACCCCTAATATATCTATAGGTGCTACCTATTTACGAAAAAAACGCAAGATAATTATAAACAAAAATTTAAGAGCATATTTTGGCCATAAATAAGGATTTATAAGTAATTGACTAGACAATAATAATGTTAATGGCATGTGTCTTGCATTATCAAAACATATTTGTAATTCTTATTGCTGTCGTCTATTATTACGAACAGAAAATAATAAAGTAAAGACTTTCAGAAAATCAAGGAATACATTTATAATGAACGAGGCTAAAACATGAGGGCCAAGATGATCCTTAATCGATCACCTACATTAAAGAAGCAAATAGATCAGCCCTTTTCTGATGCCACCTGGCGACTGCCTTTTTCAAGCAGTCAATATGACTGGAACAAATTATGTAAGGGGTCACATTTCTGCTAAACCCTTTCCCTATTAGAGACGGTTTCTGATGCCTATGATTTAGGAAAAGATTGTCGCAACAAGAACAATTGCTCCTTATGAGAAAGTTATCCTTTTGCCACAATGTTTGATAAATCATTATACTTTGAATGATTGAGTCAATAGCTCATGTATAGGAATTTGGGGTCTTCATGTACCACTTTTTTTGCGGGAAATGACGTCGCTCCATTGACGTTACGCCAAGATGAAGTGTAACGGAAATGACGTCACGTCCTTCTTTGGCTACGATACAGTCAAAATTTAGTTTCGGGCGTAGAAGGCTAATGCTGTCGTTTTTTGACATATTTCTTATAGATTTCCATTTATTTTTAACTTTTCGTACAAATGTTAATTCCAGCACTTTTATGATCTTAAATATCGATTTAAAAAAAAATGATTAAAAAGACGACAATAATTTTCAATCCGTGTTTTTCTGCTCATTTTATACATACCCAAAATACCGATTTAAAAAAAAATGATTAAAAAGCCGACAATAATTTTCAATCTATGTTTTACGTCTGCTTTTTATACATATCCAAAATGGCGGCCCCCATGGATTTGTTTCAGTTTCATTTCAGAAAGCTTCATGGGTTATTGAAAAAAAAAAAAAAAAAAAAAAGAAATAATCTCACGCCCGTTAACTATAAGCGAAAAAACCCATTCATGGTTTTTTTTTGTATAATCGGTGAGATTTTCTCGTTTTCGATACTTTTCCCATCGCAAATTCTACCCTGTCAGTAACGGGGTAAGTACTTTTAAATAGGAAACCCCTTCATCGGGACAATTCACTCAAGTTCACTTTATTGAAAAAACGATACATTTTCTACCCTGGTTTTACTTGGATAACATAAAGAATAACATTTAGGGCGAATTCGATTTTTTTTTTCTTTGTTTTTTTTTTCGAGCCATCTGAATTTCAGTCGTTTTAATATAGTGTAGCTATAAAAAATGGCACTTTCAGTAATCACTCCTTTTTTCAAAGGTGTTGTTAGTTGTGTTGCTGAAAAGGCATTAACTGTTGTATGGTGCTCTGGGGATACCAAACGTAAGGCATTTGCAATCAGTATATATCAAGGGCTTGGACCCGGCCGGGTAGCTCAATTGGTAGCGTATCTGACTCGTGATCTGGAGGTCACGGGTTCGATACCCGGTTGCGGCGACATTCTTTCGGGCGATGTTTTCCATTGCCTCTCACCTCTGATATATGTGAGAAAGTAGTCAGTGGCTTCGAAAGAATGTTGTGTAAGTACTGGTGTGGGAAAGCCAGGAAAACATGGGTAGGTGCACTGACCGCCGTGATATGACCAAAGCTGTTGAAAGCGGCGTTAAACTCCAAACAAACAAACAAAATCAAGGGCTTGGTGTGAAAGGGTTGTAACTTAAATTGTATTTTTTTCACCAAGGTTAATCACCTCCTCATGAAGTCTTTATAAGCGTTAAATCATGTTTCTTGGTAAACAATGGAAATTTAATCCAGGGGTTGTGAGTTCGAACCCAAGCTCGGCCAACATTCTTTCCGACGTTTGACAAAAGTCAGTGTGACAAGCGTCATTCGTCTTCCACCATTGGGCTATCAGTGTATGTGGAAAAAAAAGGTGAGAAAGCCAAGAAATATATGAGTAGGTGAACTGGCCGCAATGATATGACTGATTCATTTTTTGAAAACGGCGTTAAACTCCAATCAATCAAATGGGGTGTGATGGGCCCTATCCTTAATCCATACCACTTTTGAGAACACATTCTAGGAAAAGTAATATTGCTCAAAATGCTTCATCAAACTTATTTCAAATTTTATAAATGTTCTCTTTGTTCTTACCTAGTTATTTTTAAGCCAGATGAATTTAAGGTTTTCCAATATATAGAAGAAACCTGTACAGATGATTTATAAAAGTCTCTATAAATAAAGTTCAGTTATGATAAATTCCACATTTTGACGCAATGTTGTCAGATGCATCTGCTAATGTGGTAAATGGTTTAAAGCGACTGAAATCCAGATGGCACGAAAAAAAAAAAAAAAAAAAAAAAATTCGAATTCGCCCTAAATGTTATTCTTTTATGTTATACAAGTAAAACCAGGGTAGAAAATGTATCTTTTTTTATCAATAAAGTGAACTTGAGTCATTTTCAATTGTCCCGATGAAGGGGTTTCCTATTTAAAAATACTTACCCCGTTACTGACAGGGTAGAATTTGCGATGGGAAAAGTATCGAAAACAAGAAAATCTGACCGATTATAGGCGTATGTAATATGTCAGTTATCATATTTTAATGCCCCAAATACAAATATAACACTTATTTTCCTAAAATTGGATTTTTTTTTATTACGACAGTTGGATATCTGAAGCAGTCGCTTTAAAAGATCAAATCAGGTACACCATCCTCTGTACATGATTATTGTTTATTGACACTGGTATTTGAATGTTAACTTCCCTTTATAGTTAAAACTCTTGACGTTGATGAGGAACCCGTATTACTCTAGTCGGAACTCGGGTTCGTCGTGAACTTAGCCACTGGTATTTGCATATTAACTTCCCTTTATAGTCGAGACTGATACTTAGACATTTCAGAGTTACTCCCCTTTTATGCAAAGTTGCCATTTGTAATCTAAAAGGAGTCATTTGAGGAAGCACTAACACTAGCCTGTTTATAGCATATTATAAGTGTAAGTAATCATTGATACTCAGCTATTATGTTACAATATTGACTACATTTACTTATTGTTTATTAACGTACTGTGTCAATAATTATTTTGTCTCGTTTCCAATGTTAATTATGTTTATCATCGGAATAACACATCATTTGGTAAATATTTGAGTATTTCTCATTTCTGTACTTTTGGACTGTGTTCATTGTTGATCTAAATAAAGTCATACATAAATACCACGTTCTTATACTCTGACAGTTTTCAGTATAATGCATTTTCAATTTATTTTTGTTCCCTTTACCACTTCCTCAAGTAAAACTATTATTGTGAGCAATTCTCCTTTATTCCACAGTTTCGAATTATACTTCCAAGTTCCCGGATGTCACACATTATATTGTTTTAAAAAGCAGACGACTCTAAATAGCAATTAAACTTAATGATATGATATGCATATGAGTCACGAGTGGCAAATTGGGGTTAACTCTGTTTGGAATCATATTAAGTTTGATTGTGGACCAATAAGTGAGCCGACACTTCCAGTTATTGTTTTCAGATATTGTGTTTATCTCGATATAGAGGTGGTCAGTTAATCAGTTAATGTTGTCAGATATTGTGTTTATCTCGATATAGAGGTGGACAGTTAACCAGTTAATGTTGTTAGACAGTGAGTTAAGTTCTATATAACATGCAGTTAACCAGTTATTGCTGTTAGACATTGCGTCTAGTTCTATATAACATAAAGGCGGACAGTTAACCAGTTATTACTGTTTGACATTGTGTTTAGTTCTATATAACATATAGGTGGACAGTTAACCAGTTATTGTTGTCAGACATTGTGTTTAGTTCTATATAACATAACAGCGGACAGTAAACCAGTTATTATTGTCGGACATTACGTTTAGTTCTATATAACATAAAGGTGGACAGTTAACCAGTTATTGTTGTCAGACATTGTGTTTAGTTCTATATAACATAAAGGTGGACAGTTAACCAGTTATTGTTGTCAGACATTGTGTTTAGTTCTATATAACATAAAGGCGGACAGTAAACCAGTTATTATTGTCGGACATTACGTTTAGTTCTATATAACATAAAGGTGGAGAGTTAACCAGTTATTGTTGTCAGACATTGTGTTTAGTTCTATATAACATAAAGGTGGACAGTTGACCAGTTATTGTTGTCAGACATTGTGTTTAGTTCTATATAACATAAAGGCGGACAGTAAACCAGTTATTATTGTCGGACATTACGTTTAGTTCTATATAACATAAAGGTGGACAATTAACCAGTTATTGTTGTCAGACATTGTGTTTAGTTCTATATAACATAAAGGTGGACAGTTAACCAGTTATTGTTGTCAGACATTGTGTTTAGTTCTATATAACATAAAGGCGGACAGTAAACCAGTTATTATTGTCGGACATTACGTTTAGTTCTATATAACATAAAGGTGGACAGTTAACCTGTTATTGTTGTCAGCTATTGCGTCTAGTTCTATATAACATAAAGGTGGACAGTTAACCAGTTATTGTTGTTAGACATTGCGTCTAGTTCTATAAAACATAAAGGTGGTCGGTTAACCTGTTATTGTTGTCAGACATTGCGTTTAGTTCTATATAACATAGAGGTGGACAGTAAACATGTTATTGTTGTCAGACATTGTGTTTAGTTCTATATAACATAGAGGTGGACAGTAAACATGTTATTGTTGTCAGACATTACGTTTAGTTCTCTATAACATAGAGGTGGACAGTAAACATGTTTTTGTTGTCAGACATTGCGTTTGGTTTTATATAACATAGAGGTGGACAGTTAACCAATTCATCAGTTATTGTTGTCAGCTATTGCGTCTAGTTCTATATAAAATTAAGGTGGACAGTTAACCAGTTATTGCTGTTAGACATTGCGTCTAGTTCTGTATAACATTAATGTGGTAAGTTAACCCTTTCCCACATATAGACGCTTTCTGACGCATCGGACGCAAATGTCTTTTAAAAACTTTGTGACAACAGGAGAACCAATATGAGCAATTTCTCCTTTGCCACAATGTTTTTTTTTTGCTATAGTATTTTTACCTTCTTTTTTAAAGATTTTCCGTGTTTCGCCCAGAAAGTTTCAAAAGTGTCTGCTGCAGATTTATTTTATGTGGGCTTAGATTCATCCAAGGCTTCACTGCACCCAGATGCATCAATACTCCAAATTGCCAGCCGAAGTACATACGAATGAATGAATAAATGGTGTAAGTTACAAGGAGTAAATGTGATTATTCTTAGAGGGCAATTTTTTTTTTATTGTTTGCTTTAATTTAAACTTGCCTTTGATATTATGTGCATATTTGAACAATGTCAACAGTTCAAGGAATTTCATAAGTTCAGCCTAATTTCTAAATAAATTAAGTTGTGTATAGTTAATGCAGAATGCAAAACGGTCACCGTAACGGTATAATTACCCTTTCCCATATACAGAGGTATTTGCAACAGACAACTTTTGAAAACCTTTTGAAAAATAGAGAAATTTGATCACAGTGAGCACTTTATTCTTTTGCTGCAATGGTTACAACTCTATTCAATAATTATACTTTTATTTTCAAAATAACTTTTAGACATTATGGTCAGCTTTTTCCTTTAAGAGTCATTATCATTATTTTTGTTTTTGTTTAAACTAATAGATCTAGTATAAAAAGGTAACAAAAAGAAAAATGCCAAATAGTAATTCAGATAGATATTAAAAAGTATAAATAAATTTCATGTTGTATGGTTTCAATTATGGTTTTTACTTATTTGAATTTTGCTGATGTTTGCATTCGTATTTCATTCTAGAATTGTTTGCAGTATGTTTTTTCACGTTCTCAGTCATTAACATCACGTGAATTCAAATTGCCATAACATCTATGCTCTCGTTCGCTTACGCAACTCTACCAAAAATGTAAAAAGAAATAAAAAATGTCAGATATAAATACATTCAGATACATATTGAAAAGTATAAATCAATTTTATGTTGTATGGTTTCAATTATAGTTTCATACTGTGATTCTCAAAACGACAGTTACATCATGAAATCAGAATGATGTTAACCCTTTGCCTCATACAACAATTCTGCAGCAGACGACTTTCAACATATTTCGTCAAAAAATAGAAAAATTCTCTATAATTGAGTGGATAAACTATGATTAAAAGTGGAAAACATTGTGGCAAAAAGGAGAAATTGCTCGTTTAGGCCAATTTCTTCTTTTGTCACAATGTTTTCAAAAAGCTGTCTGCTGCAGAGGCATAAGAAAGCGTATATATGAAGGAAATGGTAAAGTCTGCTTGAACCGTTGGCAATGTTTACTTTGAAATATATGTAAATTGCAGTACACATTACAACACACAAAAGTTTAGTTTCTTTCGTATACCCACATGTACGAATGTTCACCTAATATGTTTTCTCACACATAATGACGGACCGACTTGAGGGCATTTGCACATTTTAGCGATGCTTTGGGGATGTCAGTCATAGGGTTTTGTGACAAATGCAGATAATTATCTGTTTGGTCTGCCATACATTTTAGCTCATGGTGAGCTATTGTGATAGCCGTCGTTCTTCGTCCGAACTTCTCGATGTCCAGTTGATTGATTGATTGATTGATTGATTGATTGATTGTTTGATTGATTGGGGTTTAACGCCGTTTTTAACAATTTATCAGTCATATCACGGCGGCCAGTTCACCTATTCATGCATTTCCTGGTTTTCTCACACCAGTACCCCACACAACAAACTTCCCAAGCAACTGGCTGCTTTTCCACATAGACTTAGCCCATTGGTGGAAGAAGAATGACGCATGTCGCATTGACTTTTGTCAATCGTCGGAAAGAAAGTTGGCCGAGCCGGGATTCGAACTCACAACCCCTGGAGTGACAGCCCGGGTCGCTACCGACTGAGCTACCGGGGCTCGGCCCTCTCAAAGTCCAGACGGCCGACGCCAACCTTTTCTTTAATTGAACTGTCCTCCTAAACGGCTGGTTGGATTTTTCCTAACATTTGTACAGTTTGTAGGAATGATCCTTGTGTGGTTCCCTTTTAAAGTTGTTCAACGAAATTGATTCCATGGAAAACTCTCGTTGCCTTGGCAACCAAAAGGAAAATCTTGAAATATTCTTGTTTGAAACAGAACAGATTAGATACTTTGTCTGTAACATTGGCTCTTTGTTCTCTACCAAGATTATTCAAATATTGACCACGGGTAACCCGTTTTGCAGAGATATTTAGGGAACATCTCTGAAAATCTTCTTGTCTGAAACCAAAAGGCCTTGAGCCAAGATATTTGGTGTGTAGCAATTTCTAGCACTTGGTCTTCTACCACGAATGTTCAAAGTATGCCCATGGTAGAGATTTATAGGGATAATTTGAGGATATTTTTGTCTGAAACCTAAAGGCATATAAATGTAGTTTAGATATTGTGTATATAGCATGGTCTAGTAGTTCTCTTCCAAGATTGTTCAAATTATGCCCGCCCCTTGGGTCACCTGCTTTACATAGAGAGATATAGGAAAAGAAAACATTCTTATCTGATACAGACTCATCAGTTTCGTCAAGCTATATTAATTTGACAGAAGACAGACACAGTTGGTTGGGTTAGTTTGCCTTGTGGCAAATGGAGCTATACTGGGCATTGGGCATTTAGCTTACCTGAGCGCAAAAAGAGTTACCTTGGTTGGCATTATATCTTATCATATTGAATAACTCAGGTTAGCGATCCAGGGCGACCATGGCCCTCTTTTTGTATCCTCATTTGAAAATGTTCTGAGATATATCAAGACAAAAATATGGTAAAAGTTTACCAATCTTAAGAAGTACATGTATAATTATTTAATAGATTAAAACAATGTGGAAGAAGGAAATTTCTCATTGTCGAAAATATGTTTTGCTGCAGCTGCTATATAGAAAATAATATATGAGTTGTGTTTCAGAAAAACAATGTTTATGTCAACTGTAGAATGCTAGTTATGGACACAACGTCTATTAATGAGCTCATACCAAAGAGCGTATACAAATGTCTTTGAAAACACTTAATCTTCAATTTCACAGATGAAAAATCTGCTAAAGACGACTTTGAAAACATCCAGACAAAATCTAATTGAAAGTATGGTCATTGAAAAGAGTTGAAAGTATGGTCATTGAAAAGCGTTGAAAGTATGGTCATTGAAAAGCGTTGAAAGTATGGTCATTGAAAAGCGTTGAAAGTATGGTCATTGAAAAGCGTTGAAAGTATGGTCATTGAAAAGCGTTGAAAGTATGGTCATTGAAAAGCGTTGAAAGTATGGTCATTGAAAAGAGTTGAAAGTATGGTCATTGAAAAGAGTTGAAAGTATGATCATTGAAAAGAGTTGAAAGTATGATCATTGAAAAGAGTTTAAAGAATTGTGGCAAAATACGAAATTAATCATTCTGTACAATTCTACCGTTTTCACAATGTTTTCAAAAGGCGTCTGCTATAGAGGTGACAGAAATGGCATGTATGTGGGAGAACGTAGCTTCACAGCAGATCAGACAGGGATTATCAACTAGCCGTTTCGTTGATGAAGCTGTTAATCCGAGGTTGTTTTTGGCTACTTTTCTTGCACGAAGAAAGTTAGATACCTTTGAATCTTCGTTCGTTGATTTAAGCATTCCATGCTGCGTCGATCAAGTGCATCACGAAGACGACGGTGGACCGACGTTCTTGTCTTATAATACAATACAAGAACTGCTAGATGACATTGTCCGGTCGTAAGAACAAAATGAGAATAGGACTGCCCTCAATAAACGCTAATCATGAGAACTCATGGGAGAGTACTTGTGGGGTTATTTCCTTTGATGTTTTTTTGTGGGGTGCACCCCACAAGTATGCAATTAATTCCGTAATTAACCCCCTTTTACGGAATGAATAACATTAATATGCAAATGAGATACCTGTTATAAAAAATAAAAATAAACTATTTATCTAAGTGTCTTTATAAGGGTGGTGGTTGGGCTTTAGGAAAAACACGCACCCCACAAGTACTCTCTCATGCGGACGGTCAGACGAGTTCGGTGGTCACGGACTAGCCTATCTAGATGACAATATGGTGTCTGAAGAAATAAGGGAGCAATAAACAAACACAAATTGTGTCCGTTAATCGTGAACACTTTACACGGTTTTTTCACTGTAAAATCCGCTCTTATCAGTAGACCACCAAGTATTTCAACTAATTTCGTTTCGGTTTTCACGTAAAATTACTGAAACATACTGGGTTTTCGTGCAACATTGTTTGCTTTTTGTGTCTATTGAACCCAAGGCACGATCATAGGTACCAGTATCGTAACCTGTTACATTATTTCTTTCGCATTTTACTTATAAACTTAAAGATTTAAATTTTAAAAACATATCGTTTTATTTGTTTCACTATTTACTATTACACCAATAAGGTATATTTCCTTTCGGACGGCTATTTTTTCAAAGTGTGCAAACGAAAACAGCTTTGAGATTTCTCCAGGAAATTTTCATTTTCATAAAACGTACTGTTAAAATAAACAATCCGCAAAATCCCATTCAATTTGGTTGGTTTTATTTCGAGACATGGGAACAAATGTGAAAACAATATTCCTCTACATCACTAAGGTGAACGATGATTTCCGAACAACATTTCCACAAACCGGATGATACATGTATGTTGAGTTTCTGGCAGTTTCTGACCATTCAAACAAGATACAATCAAAGGTCAATAATAAAAGCAAGATTTTACCTTGAATAAAACCGGAAAGTTAATTACATGAATAAGTAGCTGGCTGAACTCAACTGACTGATGATTTTCTTTGGATAGAGTTGGCAATTTTCGTTGTCAATGTTTTCAGTTTGTGTCAAGATATTTCAATGGATGGTAGAAACTCATCCAATTTTTCATAGGCTGATAGAGACACACCCCAAAAGTTTGATGGTTTCCGACTTTGTTTTGGAACCAAACGTTCACCTTAGTGAAGTTTAGTGGTTTTATACATGTATATTATTGATGTAATGGTAAAGCGTAACGATACTGGTACCTACGTGCATGATGCATAATAAAAGGACGTTTACGCTGGGTTGAAACATTGCCTTTAAGTATGATAAGAGAGGTGTTATGATCATGATAAATGCAACCTAAAGCCAGCGAACTTCTACGCTCAATAACATGGTAATCTTTTTACCCTTTTCCTACAAACATGTATACGCTGCCTGGCGCCTCTGCAGCAAACGATATTTGAAAACATAGTGAAATGGGGAAAAATTCCCTAAGCTTGAGCAATTATTACTTTTGCCACAATGTGTTTAACTCTATTCAATAATAATTCTTTTATTTATAGATGTTTTCTATACTGATGCCAACATGTTTTCAGAGTCCCTTACTGCGGATGTGTTGTATGTGGGAAAGGGTTAAATACTAAGCAAATAAAGAGCGATTTTACCAGTTACCGGATTATGCTTAACCGATCGAAAGATCAAATGAGTGACCGGTAGGTAAAATCAGTAACAGTTGACATCCATACTAAAATAGCGCTCTTTCAGTGCCAAAGGCAATATTGAGGTTTTTGCAAACAATACTGATTCAGGTGAGTCAGCTCGTGACGAGCTGTCTCACCTGAAATCAGCATTGTTTGTCCTTTAGTTATCAAAATAGTCCAAATGTCTATTACCTGAGAATCGGAGACGCCCGATTTTGAACACGGAAGTATCTACTTTAAACAATTCGGCGCTTAAAGAGTAAAGTCGGAAACCGCATTCCCGATACGTTAGAATTAAAATACAACACATTCACATATCAACATGGATGCGTTAGATAATCATTTGTCGTAAACAGGATTAAAAGAGGATTAAAATCACTCTTCCCAGTGTGTCTCAACATACCTATTTTGTCTTGTTTAAAGAACAAGACCTATTTTTTTTTTCCAGAATAACATAAAACCTGTGCGCTGTCAATGAGGTGTCATATTTGCATATTTAAATCCGAAATATGTACATATGTAGATATTTAAAGTGTAGTATAACTTGTAAATAACCCTATTTACACAACAATTAAAGACCTAAAACAGAGCTAGACGCGGCTCATTAATTGATATTAAAAGTTATGAAGAGTCAAGATTAGTTACTAGCCGATGGTAACTTTCGACGCACGAGAGCCTCGTCAATGGCTTCTTTCCATTTCATTATCTTTCCTTCCATATCGTCGTCAACAAGTTTCTTCCTTGACATGTACTCGGGCTTTGGCCCTCGTTTATATGAGCCATCTTTGTTGTTCAGTGTACACCATAGTCGTTCCAGGCTGATCTCCGAATGTAAGAACGCAGCTAGCTTTGTGAGGGAGTTCGCAAGATCGGTTTTCAGCTTGTCGTAATGTAGAATGAACAAGTCGCCTTTAAAGCTATTTATCCATTTCACATTTATTTGCTCACGCATTTCGTTGACTAGATTTCTTGTTAGAACTGTAACTAGATAAATAGCCTACATTAAATTAAAGCCGAACATGTTTTATAATAAGAAACTTGGTCTCGTTTTAAATTCGAAAGGAATATTTACAATTAAAAGGTAGTGTGGAAATCCGGATGTCTTATCAGTAAATTACCTGTACTTATGAAGTGTTATGTTTGTTACCCGTGTTATTCAACCGGAAAAGCAAGAGACACGTGATGACTTCGGATTCATGTCGTATTGAACGCGCGATGAAGGTTGCATCTCCCGATTTGATGTCATTTTAAGTAACGTTTGCATACGTCAATAAGGCAATAGTCGTTTCGTCAGACGACGCTTGCGAACACAAACCTTAGCGCATGTGTAAACATGAAGATATCTATAGTGCAGCCAGTTCACCTACGCAGTCTGATCTGGTTCTGTACTGTTCGCTTATTAGTACATTTGGATCCTTAACATGGATGTGCAAGTCTTGTTCAACATGTGTATTAATAACGTGAATGTTGACCACCGTTCAAATGTTCAAATGTTCAAATGCCATCTATATAATAATGAGTCGTCCAGCGAGAAAACCAATATTGTTGACTCTGCGTAAAGTATCCACCCGGATCAGCCTTAGCATGCCGCGCAGGTTAGCCCGCACAGTAACGTTTCGCCTCCTGTGGGTTTTCTGTTTTAGGAATCTTTACTCTATACCTCTATCCACCTGAGACGAAATGTGTCGGCCCCGATCAGTCTGCGCGGATTGCGCAGGCTGATCTGGGTCGATACATTACGCAGAGACCATAACGTTGGTTTTCTCGCGGACGGCTCAATTATGTCATGACTGAAAACATGGTGGCGTACCAGCTGAAAACATTGTAGCGTCTGCAGCATATGACCTTTGAAAACATGGTGGCGTCTGCAGCATATGACCTTTGAAAACATGGTGGCGTCTGCAGCATATGACCTTTGAAAACATGGTAGCGTCTGCAGCATATGACCGTTGAAAACATGGTAGCGTCTGCAGCATATGACCTTTGAAAACATGGTGGCGTCTGCAGCATATGACCTTTGAAAACATGGTGGCGTCTGCAGCATATGACCTTTGAAAACATGGTGGCGTCTGCAGCAGATGACTTTTGAAAACATGGTAGCGTCAGCGTCTGTAGCAGATGACGTTTGAAAACATGGGAGCGTCTGCAGTAGATAACTTTTGAAAACATGGTGGCGTCTGCAGCAGATGACTTTTGAAAACATGGTTGCGTCTGCGGTAGATAACTTTTGAAAACATGGTGGCGTGTGCATCAGATGACTTTTGAAAACATGGTGGCGTCTGCAGCAGATGACTTTTGAAAACATGGTAGCGTCAGCGTCTGTAGCAGATGACGTTTGAAAACATGGGAGCGTCTGCAGTAGATAACTTTTGAAAAAATGGTGGCGTCTGCAGCATATGACGTTTGAAAACATATGGGAGCGTCTGCAGTAGATAACTTTTGAAAACATGGTGCGTCTGCAGCAGATAACTTTTGAAAACATGGTTGCGTCTGCGGTAGATAACTTTTGAAAACATGGTGGCGTGTGCATCAGATGACTTTTGAAAACATGGTGGCGTCTGCAGCAGATGACTTTTGAAAACATGGTAGCGTCAGCGTCTGTAGCAGATGACGTTTGAAAACATGGGAGCGTCTGCAGTAGATAACTTTTGAAAAAATGGTGGCGTCTGCAGCAGATGACGTTTGAAAACATGGGAGCGTCTGCAGTAGATAACTTTTGAAAACATGGTAGCGTCAGCGTCTGTAGCAGATGACGTTTGAAAACAAGGTAGCGTCAGCGTCTGCAGCAGATGACGTTTGAAAACATGGTAGCGTCAGTGTCTGCAGCAGATGACGTTTGAAAACATGGTAGCGTCAGCGTCTGCAGCAGATGACGTTTGAAAACATGGGAGCGTCAGCGGTAGATAACTTTTGAAAACATGGTGCGTCTGCAGCAGATAACTTTTGAAAACATGGTGCGTCTGCAGCAGATAACTTTTGAAAACATGGTGCGTCTGCAGCAGATAACTTTTGAAAACATGGTGCGTCTGCAGCAGATAACTTTTGAAAACATGGTGTGTCTGCAGCAGATAACTTTTGAAAACATGGTGTGTCTGCAGCAGATAACTTTTGAAAACATGGTGCGTCTGCAGCAGATAACTTTTGAAAACATGGTGCGTCTGCAGCAGATAACTTTTGAAAACATGGTGCGTCTGCAGCAGATAACTTTTGAAAACATGGTGGCGTCTGCAGCAGATAACTTTTGAAAACATGGTGCGTCTGCAGCAGATAACTTTTGAAAACATGGTGGCGTCTGCAGCAGATGACGTTTGAAAACATGGTGCGTCTGCAGCAGATAACTTTTGAAAACATGGTGGCGTCTGCAGCAGATAACTTTTGAAAACATGGTGGCGTCTGCAGCAGATGACGTTTGAAAACATGGTGCGTCTGCAGCAGATAACTTTTGAAAACATGGTGGCGTCTGCAGCAGATGACTTTTGAAAACATGGTGGCGTCTGCAGCAGATGACTTTTGAAAACATGGTGCGTCTGCAGCAGATTTGCTGTATATTGGAAATGATTAAAGGAATAGCAATAATGCCTCTGAAGATATCTCACATATTTAAAGAACTACATCTCATCTCGATAGGCCCTTTTTGTAATTTGGATTTTCATTTCAGAATATCTCTCAACCATGCTTGACTTCTCTTTACCACACAGTAGTTGTTATCACTATTGTAAATACAGATTTCTCTAAAAATAATAACTGTCACAGGACAATGATTGGGGTTTAACGCCGTTTTGAACAATTTCTCAGTTATATCACGGCGACCAGTTCACCTACTCATGCATTTCCTGGTTTTCTCACACCAGTACTCCACATAACAATCTTCCCAAGCAACTGGCTGCTTTTCCACATAGACCTAGCCCATTGGTGGAAGACGAATGACGCATGTCGCATTGACTTTTGTCAATCATCGGAAAGAAAGTTGGCCGAGCCGGGATTCGAACTCGCAACCCCTGGATTAACAGCCCACGTCGCTACCGACTGGGCTACCGGGGTTCGGCGACACAGGACAAAGAAAGATTTTTGATAATGTTTGTTTCTCTCTAAATATAGTCATATATATTTAGTTATATGTAATTATTTTCCTTGCGAACAATGATCAAATAGTCTTTTAATTTAGTCTTTCAAACGTGTGGACACATTGCGACGCTACTGCAACAAACGACTTTTGAAAACAGTGTGACAAAAGGGGGAAAAAAATGTTTATAATGAGATATAAGATCTAAATGTTTTCAACTCTATTCCATAAATATACTTCGATTTTTAGAAATGTCCATATCGAGGGCTTGGTGTGAAACAGTTGTAACTAAAATCGATATTTTTTTAGCAAGTTTAATCACCTGGCCATAAAGTCTTTATAAGCGTTAAATCTTTTTTCTTGGTAAACAATGGAAATTTAGGTGCCATTGCTCGTTCTGAGCAATGGTACATAAATTTGTATTGTTTACAAAGGGGTCAAAATTGCCCCTAAATCAGGATTTTTCAAAAAAGGTTTTTAGTTACAACTGTTTCACGCCAAGCCCTCGATATGTTAGTCCAATTACCTTTTTAAAGGCGTCTTGGCGTCTGTTTCAGAATTGGTAAATGTGGAAAGGGTTAAAATGATTGTCGTTCGACGTTAGTCGACAACTATAAAGTATGAGTCTGTTCAAGTTTACACTCTGGTAATTGGGAAAAGAATAAGTTCCGTTCAGTCTGTCGTATTGGAAACTTAACTGTTCACATGAATCTCACGTCAAAAAGCTTATCGAGCGGTTGTAACTAAAATTGATATGTTTTTACCAAGGTTAATCACCTCGCCATAAAGTCTTTATAAGCGTTAAATCATTTTTCTTGGTAAGCAAATGAAATTGATGTGCCATTGCTCGTTCTGAGCAATGGCACCTAAATATGTATTGTTTACAAAGGGGTCAAAATTGCCCCTAACCCAGGGTTTCAAAATAGGTTTTTAGTTACAACCGTTTCATGCCAAGCCCTTGTTATGTAACTGATTTTCCGAACGTCTATATTCAGATAACAGTGTACACATGTTGATCTGGGTATTCACTGTTTGCACAGGCCATGGTACACATTAGCATGGACAAGCTCATATCGAATATTGATTAGTAAATGTTATCGATCTCTTCTGTATGTTTTTAATTTTATTTTATTTGAAATAGAATTCTCGTACCAAAAGATCAATGTTAAATGAACTACCAATCTATCTTATACATGTGCCAATGCGCTTACAACGCATGCCAGAGAAACATAACATAACATAACATAATTGTATTGGCATACAATAAATACATATTCATAGCCAACATGAGTGATATACAATTAGAAAAAATAATAACCATACAAAAGTTGCCAGGTGGATTAGCTAAAAAGACCTGACATATCAACATATAAAGTTTACAGTTTACAGAGAAGTGTCAATAATTGAATAATTATATTATCATTAATCATTAAATCATTGTTCTCACTTGATTTAAACTAAAAACCGATCAATCATTATTGTGTCTGATTTTAAAAATACAATGTATAAATTTTGACAGGTTGATTATTAAACTAGGCGAAACAACGACTATGGTGGCGTGAAGTTGATTCCGTTAAGTTTGTAAAAAAAATCATACCGTCTCCGTTGAACTTTGATTTCGGGATCACTCCGGTTTTGCTAGTCTTGCCTCTGTTGTATGCAGAAAGCGTTGTTTCAAATGGATCTCTAACTATGATGATGGCGCGACTGAAATCACGTTCTTGTAAATCATGGGTTTTCACTGCTATCACGTTGTGAATTGAGTGTTCGCCTTTAAACACATGATCGATATCACGTCTTCCGTGAATACATCCCGTGTAAATTCCTATAAAGAAATATTGCGTGTGAAAATCATTGATTGTTTACTTTATACAACTTCATCGTAAAATTAAACCCGCAAATCTTGTAAAACTCAATGTAGATCACGGAACAATGTCACATGAAGTAACCTTTTCGTTTGGTTTTAAAAAGGAACTAATGGAAGGATTGTAATATCCAGAAAGTGAATTACCTGTTTATAAAATGTTTTTCTTTGACAAATCAATTAGCATTAACAATCAAGGAACATAGTTTTCTTCACAATGTTTAATGATGCCATACACTAGCCGTGTTTTTTCGCTTATAAATATATCCTAAATAAAACCCGTTTGTTCGTTTGATACTAATTGTACTTAAAACAGTTTTGAGTCTATTAGCTATAGTTCCCGAAGCTTATTAAGTAGAGTGGTCTCCAATTTGTTAAGGATTTGTTTCGATTTGTTTTCTTTCGGAATACATGTTTTTGGAAAAAGTAGTTTGATATGAACGCATAATTAAGTGCCCTTACTTCAAAATGACATATTCTATTCCATAATACTTTATACAAATTGGACGAAAACCCATCAAAACCCGGACTTTTGTCGTTTTTCATATTTTTCAAGTTGTATGCAACCTCATGATAATTTAAAAGACCTTCTAAACTGGTTCTTTAATTATCATTTAATTTATTTATATAACGATTGTGTAGGTCTACTTCTAAATCAGAGTCATCTAATATATTTTGTTCATATAATGTATAACTTTATTAACACTTGTGAAACTATTAAACCTTTATAAAGATACACAATTGTTTAGCGTCGGATATTTGAAACCAGGCGTCCCAGGTTCAACCACAGGTGCAGCGGTCATGGTCGATTGATTTTCAACAAGATCCGTTGTATAGCCTAGTAGATCTACTGGTTTGTTTATCCAGGGAGCATTCAATTATTTCTGTTTTTGGCCTGGGGCTTTAGTCCATGGTCACAGTAGTAATACCATTTTTGGACGGTACCACTAAGGTACCGTCTATAGTGGTGTGCATTGTGAAAAATCATATAACAATTGGCTCCCCGATTATTAACAGAATTACAGAGTAAAGCTGAGAACCAACTCAAGATGACTTCGCTTAACCCTTCGTACAACTGTAATATCGTTCCACGTATGTATACACTGTTTAGGCTCATTTAAGGAGACAAAAGTGGTGAAAACTGCTATCAAACTTAAAATAGTGTGTACAATTATTTGTATTGCTGATATTATACAAGTTTTATGATTGAAAAGAATGGAAAAATATAATATATATTTATAAATGAATTTTCCAAATTTTTGCTATCCTTAGATGGAGCATATGCATGATGGTTTGCCAAAACTGTTATTCAATTTAACGCACAAAAGCATATGTAGAGTTGTATCAATGTGTGTGAACACCATGTAATAAGTTGTCTTGTGAATCCATGTCTTAATGACACTCTGCCTTGGCGTCATTTATAAAGTTATATTGACATAAAAGTAGTGAGGCTACCCTGTTTCTAGGCCTAAATTACATGTATATGGTCAGTGAAGACTGGTGAGACTGCAGAATAAAATACATATGCTCATCTGAATCTTCACTGGATACAGATGCATTATAACCCCAAATAACTTGATGCAGATCAATAATTGCAAATTATATATTATAAACGGGCTATTTTATTATTCAAATCATAGCATACATCTACATTGATAAAACTGGCTTTGTGAAGACATGTTTACAAATCTTGATATTTATTTCTTTTGCAATCAGTAGCAGTATGTATTTTTGTAACGTTTCAGATAATGGAAATGTTGACAGATTATAACACATAATAAGCAACATTACTTGTGAAGAAGATCCATAATGTCATTGTATGGGCCTTTTTAAAACCAACCTCTATCTATCGGTTTGCCCTCTCCATTAAGCAAATGTTGGGGTATATTTAAAGGAAGGGAAACTGTGTAATCCTTTACAAACCGGGAAAGGGAGAACATCAAGAGGAATAAGTACCCATCCAAAAGATACTGGAAAACTCTTGCGTTTTATTTAGTTCCTGTTGTAAGCCGTCAGCACTTTTAGTGCTTTGATTATTTATCCTCGACGTGCATACCACGGATGTCGTTGATGAACACATTCATATGGATAGTGAATTGGTTTCCGGTTGCGTAATGCGATTAAATGTAGTCCATTCCTGACATGGGATAATGACTGATATGGCTCGCGGGAATTACAGTTATTGGAGTGCACTCGCACCGGTACTACGTCACTGATCAGTTTAATTCTTCTCAACATGCAGACGCATTGTGAAGCAACAAATCGGCAGCAAACTGCTTTGAGAATATCTAGACACTTATCTGTTAGTATAAATAAAATAGAATGAATTATTGAAAAGAGTTAAAACATTGTGGCAAAAGGAAAAATTGCTCATTATGAGCAATTCCTCTTTTTGTCACATTTTTAATTAGGTCGTCTGCTGCAGATTTGTTGTTTGCGATGTATATTTACCAAGGTATTTTTAATAGGAAATAGGCGAGTTTGTCCCGATCATGAATAACTGTTTGTTTCGTTTAACAGTATTCAATCCAGTCTGTATACATGCATATTTGTACTTGTATATTCTTGTCTTTTTTTAAACTCAGGACAAGCAGTAAGTTTAATTTTCTCACGTTTGGAAACCGAATACCATTCTGCATTATACCGAGGTACGCAACTAAACGACATATCTGTTGATCTCTCTTTATGCGACGGTTTCTGTACTTGAAGTACTTTGTTTGGTTGATTGTACAATGTAACGGAAACGGGGTATAGGTGTGAATACCACTTCTACGGCCTTGTCGTAGAAGCCGGCTTTTATAGCGACGTTGGTAAAGTGGTACACGTTACACATGGTGGCAGCGGTGGGATTCGAACCCACGCCTCCGAAGAGACTCCCATCGCTGCCACCATTTGTAACGTGTACCGGCGTTAAGCCATCGCGGGTCACCCATCCAGGAACTAACCGCGATGAACGTTGCTTAACTTTAAACAAAGGTCAACCACTCTACCAACGTCGCTATAAAAGCCGGCTTCTACGACAAGGCCGTAGAAGTGGTCTTTACACCTATACCCCGTTCCCGTTACAACTATTTCTAAAAAGAAAATGTTGCGATCAAAAGGTATTTATAATATAGCACGTGACTAACCAGTTAGATCTTCTATCAAGTGCCGCACCCAAGTGTTACCAGAGCCACGTATACTTGCAAGGGCAGTCTGAAAAAGAAACATAATGCTGCGAGAACGGAACAGAGAACATAAAAATCCCTTTATCTACGTTATGGCTGATAAAACAATCTGAGTGGGTGGTGTTAACATTAATATTATCATCATTTTTATTATTATTATCATCATTATTATTATAATCATTATTATTATTATGGATAGATATATGGATATATTTTATTCAGGAAAAAGGGTCAAGTTTGCCAACATACCACATAGATATAAGCCTTATGTTCTAATAAAGTCAAATAGCAGACTAATGGCCAAAAAATAGAATAATAACAAAACAAATAAAGGGAGACAAATAGATGTATGGAAATAATCTAAAATAATTATTTACCCCTCCCCCCATTTGAATGACGAACATCTTTTACACAATATCGTGGGCTTATAATAAGTTGTTAGAAATACGTTCATATATATAACAGTCATTTGAGAGAAGAGAAAAACATAAATATCAATCATAAATCATTGGAGAAGGTGACGAAATTGCTCAATGTGGTAAATTTGGCAATTTCTATATTGATTTTCATCTTAAAGCTGAAACTGAAACACAGTTTATCTA
Organism: Serripes groenlandicus; assembly: GCA_031761405.1. Classification (NCBI taxonomy): domain Eukaryota; kingdom Metazoa; phylum Mollusca; class Bivalvia; order Cardiida; family Cardiidae; genus Serripes; species Serripes groenlandicus. The sequence continues at coordinate 5,265 of JASEVX010000403.1, read as the reverse complement.
TATAATTCTTTTCATTCCTTATTTTAAAACCTTTGAAAACAAATATTGCCAAGTTTTTAACAATATTTTCATTTTCTGATTTAAGTAATTCAATAAATTTAATCACACTTGGATGATTCTAATAATGTTTTTTTGATATGTAACATTCGTTTATCAGAAAACATTGGACAAAAAGTATATCTTATCTTCGATAGTTTTACATAATTTACAGTTTCTTTCTTTAAAAAGGTTTTTTGTTTTGTTTGTGCCATCTCCAGGCTTCCATTTCTAATCTATGTGTTGACACACGAATTTTTAAATGAATATTTTCTGATCTAACTGCCTCATTCATACCCCATACCTTATATCCATAAGATAATATTGGTTCTATAAATGTAATAAACAATTCCGAGTTAAGGGAACATGAATTAAAAGGGAATTTCACGATATAAAATTTAAGCATACAAACATACTTCAATGCTTGGGCATACAATGCCTTAATTGAAGTTTTAAAAGACCCATCTACTGTAATCAAAGCAATGAAAGTCATGGTTGGACGGTTGTGTTGAGATACGTCACTTTAGGTCAGACAGGCAGTTGTATGTGTATGTACACAATATATGTTTGTTAAATACGCATGTTTTCACTGAACAATGAGGTTAGTCACTTAGTTAATCCAGTTTCATTTTAATCTGCCCATGTTTTGTTTTTTGAATGACTACCACAACAACATCAAGACCAGATTCCTCTATACTCACTGCCAACGTTGCAATGCTTGTGTGCGGGGTTGTGATTGATAATCATACCAGGGAAGTAGCCAGCATGGTTATTTAAGTGGTCATTGAAGTAAGAAAAAGTAGTAGTAGTAGTAGTAGTAGTAGTAGTAGTAGTAATAGTAGTAGTAGTAGTAATAATAATAATAATAATAATAATAGTAGTAGTAGTAGTAGTAATAATAGTAGTAGTAGTAGTAGTAGTAGTAGTAGTAGTAGTAATAGTAGTAGTAGTGGTGGTAGTAGTAGTAGTAGTAGTAGTAGTAGTAGTAGTAGTAGTAGTAGTAGTAGTAGTAGTAGTAGTAGTAGTAGTTGTAGTAGTTGTTGTTGTATTAGTAGTAATAGTAGTAGTAGTAGTAGTAGTAGTAGTAGTAGTAGTAGTAGTAGTAGTAGTAGTAGTAGTAGTAGTAATAGTTGAAGTAGTAGTAGTAGTAGTAATAGTAGTAGTAGTAGTAGTAGTAGTAGTAGTAGTAGTAGTAGTAGTAGTAGTAGTAGTAGTAGTAGTATTATAAGTAGTAGTATTATTAGTAGTAGTATTAGTAGTAGTAGTAGTGGTAGTAGTAGTAGTAGTAGTAGTTGTAGTAGTTTGTAGTTGTAGTAGTAGTAGAAGTAGTAGAATTTTCTTTAATTTTTTTTTTCTTTTTCAGAGAAGCAAATGTTTATTCAATATGACTTCACTAATTTAAATAATTTAACTATATTAGATAGGGGAAACCATACTGCAAGTGCCTTTAAGGCTGACACATACTATATGGGCCAATAGATATATAATGAGAAGCTATTTCTAGTACCCTTTTACCAATATGACCAAGTGACAATACTGAAATAGAAAACATATATTATGATATAACAAGGATTATGAACCTTACTCTGCCGAGTATTTGTAATTTGTATTTCCAATGTGGGTTAACATTTTTCATCAATCTCATTAAAACCAGATCTAAACGTAAAGCAAAACATCGCTGCTGTGGCAAACGTTAAGCAAAACATTACAGTTGTAGCAAACGTAAAGCAAAACATTACTGCTGTAGCAAACGTAGAGCAAAACATCGCTGATGTAGCAAACGTAAAGCAAAACATCGCTGCTGTAGCAAACGTTAAGCAAAACATCACTGCTGTGGCAAACGTTAAGCAAAACATTACAGTTGTAGCAAACGTAAAGCAAAACATTACTGCTGTAGCAAACGTAAAGCAAAACATCACTGTTGTAGCAAACGTAAAGCAAAACATCGCTGCTGTAGCAAACGTTAAGCAAAACATCACTGTTGTAGCAAACGTAAAGCAAAACATCGCTGCTGTAGCAAACGTTAAGCAAAACATCGGTGTTGTAGCAAACGTAAAGCAAAACATCACTGCTGTAGCAAACGTAAAGCAAAACATCGCTGCTGTAGCAAACGATAAGCAAAACATCGGTGTTGTAGCAAACGTAAAGCAAAACATCACTGCTCTAGCAAACGTAAAGCAAAACATCGCTGCCCTAGCAAACGTAAAGCACTGAAAAAACATCGCTGCTGTAACAAACGTAAAGCGAAACATCGCTGTTGTAGCAAAACATGCACTGCAGAGTATTTTGGTTGAATTTTTAAGGGATTGCTTTTGCATAAATGCTAAGTAAGCATTAGCAATTATTAGTTGCATTAATATCTCGGATGGACCGGATACATTTAAATACTCATGAGCACGTGCTTGCTTTTTTATGAACTCGTGCCATACTAAAAACGTCCGTGCTATACAACCGGAACGCTCGTCTATCACCGCTTCTCTATATAATGACAATGACAATGCGTTTATTTGTTAAAATGCCACCGGCCCTAACAAGTACATTATAAACAATTCTAAAAACATCAGTTTGTGTTAGTATACCAGTACGATTTTCAATTCTGTCCGTTTCATTAAAGAAGATTTTCTAATCTAGTGAAAATGATGTCCATTTTTTAAACGTAATCATTCTGGTCAAAAGGAGAACAAGCCTTTCAGCAAGTTCACCCTTTTCCACCACACTAATCCTTCAGGTCAAATATAAACATGTGCATTTACACACACACATACAAACATGTATGTGAGTATGTGAAACTATATGTACATATACATATATAAACATGTATTCGTTAGATTAAATGATTAACGAATATTTCATTTCTACTGGTGATATAATAGCAGCTCATTTGGCTGATCATTTCAACATTGTTTTCGATTCTAGGATTTTTCCGTCAAGCTGGATGGAAGGAATAGTGATTCCTTTGCATAATATGAGCGATATAAACGAAGTTTACAATTACCGTGGAGTGAAAATAATGATATCATTTCAGACGCACAGTTTGGTTTTAAAAAGGGCTATTCTACAACCGATGCTGCTTTAAGTCTTCATTGTCTGGTAGAGCATATGATTAATAATGGTAAAAAAAAAAATATTGTGCATTTATCGATATGAAGAAGTGCTTTGATAGTGTGAATCGGAATGTATTGTGATACAAACTGATTAGATTAGGAATTACGGGTAAACTGCTATGCGCTTTACGCGCCATGTATGAATGGGTACGCTGTTAAATTAAACATTGTAGTAGTTATTCGGAGTTCTATGAAATATCGATCGGTTTAAAGCAGGGAGAATTATGTTCACCGAGTTTGTACTCATTTCTTTGTGGAGGATCTAGATCTATTCTTAACGAATTACGGTAGTACGGGTATTAGTGTATATGAAATGACTCTTATTTTATATGTATATGCAGATGATATGGTGATAATGAGTGAATCAATTTATGATCTACACAAAAGACTTAATCTTTTAAAAACTTACTGTGACAATTGGGATCTTGAGGTTAACTCAGATAAGACGAAAAATAATAATCTTCCGCAAAAGGGGTCGTATAAAACCTGAGGACAAGTGGACATATGATGGGAAAATTGTAGAAATAGTTGTCGACTTTAATTACCTTGGAGTAGTGCTGAATTATAATGGCTCGTTTAATCGTCATCAACAGTTGATTTGTGGAAAAACACTTAAAGCCATGTCCGCACTGTTCGCTTATATTCGTGAATTCAGCTTTAGCCTATAAAACTATATGTCAATTGTTTGATTCATTTGTATCTTCAATTTTGAATTATGGGTCAGAAGTAAGCGGCTTTTAGTCACTGATATACATTGAGCGGCTACATATGAAGTTTTGTAAAAGGCTATTAGGTGTAAAACGTAAAAAGTATGTTAGCGAACAATGGAATTTTATATGTATGGGAAGTACCGCTTAGTGTTAATCCGAAATATTTCATAGCAATCTTCAAACAAAGACGAACTGACAATTTTATCCAACAGTGGTCATGCGATTTGAGAGAAAACAAGGTTCTTACTTTATATAAAGAAATTAAGCCTGACTTCGAATACGAGCACTATTTGGATTTGATAAGTTTGAAATCAGACAGAAAAGTAATTGTCCAAATACGCCTATCTGCTCATAATCTACACATACAGACTGGTCGATATGGGACAGGCAGGGTGGGGAGAAACCAAAGACTTTGTCAAATAGGTAATAATGGCGATATAGAAGATGAATTTCATTTTATTTTTACTTGCATTGTATATATAATAAAGTAAATAGGAAAATAGATTTAAGTAACCATTTCATTGATAGACCTAGTGTACAAAAACTGTGTGAAGTGTTATGTTCTACGGACAAGTCAACGATCAATAACCTGATCAGTTATATTAAATGCGCTCTTGTGATAAGAAGAAACCACTTATATACATGAAATGTTTAATTATACTCTCTTGCACTTACGAATTATGTATATAAATAGATGTTGTATAATGAGCAATATTAATATTATTATCAGTAATAGTATTGGTTTGTATATGTGTGTATGTGTGTGTATGTATACATGTATGTCATAGAAAAACAAAAGTCTATGAAAATAAAACCGTGTGAATTGGTTGAAAGGATCAACTAAATAAGCAATATTTAAAAAAGAAAATATTTTTTGGAAAGGGGCAATCCTGCTCTCGTCCAATGCCCTCTTAAATACAGAAAAGGTCAACACACAAAAGTAGAAGACCATAGAGAAGTGCTTTAGAGCTACATATAAAACATGACATTCCATTCAATGCACACACTCACTGTCTGCCTGCTTGTCTGTCTGTCTGTCTGTCTGTCTGTCTGTCTGTCTGTCTGTCTGTCTGTCTGTCTGTCTGTCTGTCTGTCTGTCTGTCTGTCTGTCTGTCTGTCTGTCTGTCTGTCTGTCTGTCTGTCTGTCTGTCTGTCTGTCTGTCTGTCTGTCTGTCTGTCTGTCTGTCTGTCTGTCTGTCTGTCTGTCTGTCTGTGTCTGTCTGTCTGTCTGTCTGTCTGTCTGTCTGTCTGTCTGTCTGTCTGTCTGTCTGTCTGTCTGTCTGTATGTATGTCTGTCTGTATGTCTGTCTGTCTGTCTCTGTCTGTCTGTCTGTCTGTCTGTCTGTCTGTCTGTCTGTCTGTCTGTCTGTCTGTCTGTAGGTCTGTCTGTCTGTCTGTCTGTCTGTCTGTCTGTC